>DWJZ01000539.1:0-31118 GCA_018249125.1 Asbolis capucinus
GTATGTTTATCAGTTGTCTGATCACCATAGCACAAGCTAACGCTTAGTTTGGGGTCAGGTGGCCGTGTGTGAGTTGTACAAACATTTATTTATTTATGATTATTGCGTGCCTTTTGCGTGGGTTCACTGGAATCCCATAACGCATCGACCAGTCTTGCAATTTGTTAAAAATAAGGATTTCAACGGCACTATTACCTCTTCCATTATTATTATGTTTTCTTTCACCTTAGAAAAAGATAATCAACTTCTCATACGCACATACCTTTGAAAATTAGAGATGTGCATTGCAAGATTCGAACCTAGGACCACTCGTTAGAGAGACCACTAGGCTGTCACTGTCCCTTCGGCACGAAACATATTTGAAGTTCGCCAAAAACATACCCCACATTGCATACATTTAAAACATAAAATAATCTTGATTAATTTTATTACTTTATTCACGATTATTAGACTTTTAAAGACACTTCTTAACAATAAAATAATGTATTAAATTGAAATTTTAGTGATTTAATATTCATTCAGAAGCATTTCACTATAAAGTCAACACCACGAACTTGACAGATTTTTTAAAAATTAATTTAAGCCTTTTGCTATGCTCCCATTTGACAGATCACAAGACATTGACATGTGACGTATGGTAAGTCATATTCGTATTTGTTCGTAGCTAGTTTGCAAACGAGCTTTGAATGAATAGTTAGTTTAAATTCGAATTGAATTCGACATCGGACTCTGATACCTCCATGGCAACGACGACTAGTATGATTCCAGTACATTTGAATTTCCAAACCAAACGTAGGTAGATGAATAAGACGTTAAAAACTCAGAACTCGTAAGATTTCTCAGTATCTTTGAGTTTTGTTTAGTCATAACTTCATACATAAACAATTGTAAAAAAAATATGTTTCTCCCATGTTGTTCCAAGTGGATTCAACATATTTCTACATCATTCTCCAAAATATTTTCCGCCATATTGTCGGCTGTATTATAAAACATTCAATAATATTAGTAATTAAATACGTTGTGAATATTATATGAATATTATATGTATATATATATATCCTTTGTATGGTAAATTTATTTATACAAATTTAATAGAACTATCATATCAAACGGAGGCATGCATGCCTTAGTTCAATGAAATTAAATCATTGGCAAAAAACACAACAGAAAAAGAAATAAAAAAATGCTATTAAAATATTAAGTCAAAGCATACTAACTTGAAATATAAAAAAAAAGTCAACCATAAATATAAAAGGTTATCAAAAAATCAATACGATTTCTATAGTGACACATTGTTTATTTAAAGTATAATTAATATTGAACGTAACACAATACTTTCACTCTTAAACATCAATTAAAAACTAAATTTCCATATTCAAAAGCAACTTTCAAATTTGCTTAATTCTCGCACACTACATTCCCTAAAAATATGTTAGCAAATATTTTTTATTGTAATTATCGTATTTAAATTATATTATGTCCTAATCATATCGATATATTTTTGCATGTGGATAAGAAATAAGAATATATGTCATAGATTGATCAAGAGGAAATATGTTGAACAGTACAGGATCTTATTATAAAGTTAGAAAACTGAACAAACCGATGTGCAACATCTAACAAAACAGTGAATTTAATACTATTATTTAAAATTGAGTCCGTTAATTATTTCACCTACTCGAAAGACAAAACTGTGATTTTCTATTTATCTGCTAATTATTACTACCAAACATGTTAATATATACTAAGTTTAATCAATAGTTAATGAATAGTTTTGTAATGAGCAAGCAGTGAACATACAGAGAAAAATCTTTATGACAACTAAACCACGTGATAAAAGGTGTCGTTGTTTTTTATAACACTCCTTCATTAATATTTAATTTACTATGTGTGTACTGTAAGTACTATGTGAACATTTTCTTGTATTATAAATATATTACATTTTATTGTGCACCTAATATTTGACTGATAATTGAAAATTTTGAATTAATTATTTTGTGTATACTTTATGTCTTCTCTATTAACTTTCTCTTAACTGAAAAGTTAAATTAAAACTCACATTTTGAAAAGATTACTGGGTAATATGCAAATAACGCCTACATACTCAAACCCTGGCACTAGAATTTCATAGTCACGGGTGGCATGTACAACGAAATAACTCACATGGGGATGGAAACCAGGATCCCGTCGAATTACCCGAACCAGGCACGTTTAATGCCAACTAGGCTACAGGGATTTTAAAGTTGTTGTCATAGAACCCCCTGCTCTCCATGTCAGCGAAAATTAAATTAGACCCTGAGATTTCATTCGGGATCCACGATCTGATAGGTTTATTTTAGCCATTCAATGTGTTTAGGTTTTGGGTTTTACACTATAATTTATTTGTATATAGACAGTCCAAACCTTAAAAGAATAGACACTACGTTGCAAGACATTTGAAACTGTTAAATTCGCCAAAAAATCAACAAACTGCCGATGAATATAAAATTTTTGGAAACCTCTGATTAGATATCAGGTAGAAGTGCAGATTGAACTACAATGAATTATTTTTTTTATAATCCTACAAATAGGCCTGATGATAGCTAGTGGTCAATAATGTTGATAAATTACGAAAAAGAAGTAGATATTAAAATGAGATTATATATGGTGTTGGGATTTCCAACCATTTTTAAATGTCACACTTGGAAATGGTATAGAAAATGCGATTATCAAAATTACCCATAATAGCTTCATACATTCAACCACCGACAAACGAACGAACGATATAGAATTTACACTGCATTATGTTCACTTTAAATAGATCATGGTATTTACAATGAATGTAGGTGGGTATTTCACATCAAAATAATCTTGTTTCTGAAATAATTCTACTTTTGAAGAACTTTCGAGAAGTTACGGTAGTCAAGACATAAAAAAATTAAGTAAACTTGATGCATAAGTAGAAATACACGATTGCAATACAGGTATATAACATATTATTGTGATAATCAGATTCTACAAAATGCAGTAGCGCTATTACAAAATCCGGCTAACTGGTCATGGGTTAAGAGTAAGATAAATTCTGCTCATGTGCAGAATTGACTCATGTCATATGTGTCGTAACTGAAAACATGTCATATGTGTCATAACGGCCATAGGTAGTTCGAGTCATCAAAGCGCTCATACAATTACCAAGGTTATAAACCTCCCAAGTTTAAGAGTATAATTATAATGATACTTATATAGTTTGTGTATACGGCAGTTTAAATTTACCGTCTATTAGTCAAAATTTAAATATTGTTCTAAGCCCTAATCACTTAAAACCACTGCATTATAATTACTTAATAAATTGCAACTAGATCTATGATTGAAATGTAAAAATATACAAGGCCTACTAATTTAAGATTATGCAATAAAATTGTGAATTATACGAAATTGAACAAAAATATTTTTTTTACTAAAATTAAAGCAAAATACCAAGTATTTCAAGCCTTGTACATTTTTTACTCCATATTGAGCCATTGGTTAGAGCAAATACGATTTGATTAACCATTTTTTTTGTAAAACTATAAGAAACACTAGAGAATTTAAACATTCATGCACTTCAAAATAAAATTGCATTTGATCCTAACCAATGACTAAACGACGCATCCATCGTAAGACGCTGCGTAGGACGTGTAAAGATGCGAGCAACGCAACTTTACGCACTGGAAATGCGTGTAAGTTACGCGCCGGGTCTGCGTGTAAGTTACGCACCGTGACCGAGTGTAAGTTACAATCTGATTGCGTGTAAGTTACACATTATAACAGCGTGTAGGTTAGACTGTTTGCATGTAAGTTACACACTGTGGCTCCATGTAAGTTACGCACTGTGACCGAACGTAAGTTACACACTAACTGCGTGTAAGTTACACATTGTGGCAGCGTGTAAGTTACACACTGTGACAGCGTTAAGTTACGGGGTATTAGTGCGTGTAAGTTACGCAGTGTGACCGCGCGTAAGTTACGCAGTGCGACTGCGTGTAAGTTACGCAGTATCTAAAACCGACGACGTTTGTTGGGATAATCATCCATTTGGCGCGGCCCGTCCCAACCGCGGTTCTGCGGCATGTCGTCAAAACCTCCGCGCGGCATGTTGTCGTACTGCTCTCTGAAGCCTCCATCCTAAAGTAAGCAATCATAAAACGTGCCAATATTTTCTCATTTTACATATTAAATAAGAATATATACTTAATATTACATAAACAAATGTTCTTACGCAGTTTCGGACGCCGGATGCCGATTAAATGCAAACAATACGAGTTTTATATTCATATCCCAAAAGGATCCTATTCAATATACATAGCCATCCGTTACAGCCTTATAATAATCAGAAATAACAGTTACAATACGCACACGAGTTAATTATTACAGCTCCTGCGCATGCACAGAACAACAAACGTGTTGGACACACCGTTCATTTTCTTGCCGTCGAATTTTATTTAAGTTTTATAAAACTAGTATTAAGAGACGAGAAAGGTTCTCTTGACGGATCAGTTATTCAATTTATTTGTGCGAGTGTACATGATAAAATTTTCATACTATTCTCGTCTGCAAACCCAACTTAGTCATCAATTGTTATTATTCAGATTCCAATAGTTTGAGTAATGAAAATTGCTGTATGTATGTACTAACTATGGTGTAGTTTTTAAGGAAAATAAATTTAATACGAATTGCATTAATGGCAGTGTTCCTTGCTGCTTGTTCATTAGAATATTTTCAAGAAATGCCGTGCAAAAAACACCATGATAAAAATGCCAATTACTATTTGCTATAGGTATGAAAGTGACATAAGAAACTAAAAGAAATTGTGTCACTACTGAACTTTTTTACAACATGCCGTAGGCATTTTTAATCTATAAGTCCTTACACAGAGAAAAAAGTTGAGTATTTTTGTAAAGCTGAGCATTTTCTTTCCTGCTGAGTCAACTCTAGCACGTACTGTAACAGTGGTTTTTTAACCAAATAAGACATATGTAAGTATTATTGTATTAATGATGAGACAATAAGCGCTGGTCATGTCATTTAATGTCAATAATAACCTTCAAACAAGGTATAACTGTTGTAGAGACCAACATGGAAAACGGAAAGTTTAGTATTTCAAATTTCTATAAATATAAAAATGTTTCTTCTTAAATTGTGTAAGAATCAACCAGGTCAGAATAGTAATGCGGTCAATCCTTATATATTATAAAATAACCAGATCATGTCATCCTTTGACAGTAGTGCAAAAAAGCATTATTAAAATAATTCAATAAAATCAATGTCAAGAAAACTTCCACGTCATTTCCTTTCACGCACTTTGTGAAATAAAAATTATATAAGTTGCTTCTTATAGTATAAATCCAAATTGAAATACGTATATGTAATCTCAGGCATAGAAATGTAAAACATTAGATGTAATGTGGATGCACAGACATCTACAGCAAACAGATCTATAACGTGTTTTATTTCGTTCTTGCTTGTGCCGTTACCGTTAGTGCTTGCTATGAGAACCGGATAGCTAGCAGGTCATTAACACGACGTTCAATATCAACGTTGAACCACTTGCATACGATATTTAACTTAGCTGTTTTGTTTGCACATGCACAAATTAATAATTATACACGTAAAATGTATCAATTAGACATCAAAATAAAAAGAAAGACAGACAGATATTTTTTATAATCATATTCGTATCGTCATCATACCAAACTCAATAATAATTTATATGATTTTAGACTTAAATATATATTAAGCCAAAACGAGACAGACATGTAGGGTACAAACGAGACAAAAAATAAGTTATCTTTAGTAATTTCAATTAATTCAAACGGTGGAAATTTCAGAAATAATTTTTAGAAATATTTCATAGCAATATCAAGAGGTTCTTCGTAATCTGTCTTTTCTTCAGACAAAAGTACACATACTGCAGATTATAGTCATGGATTGTCACTGCGTGATTCTAAAATGTGGCACGTTGGTTTATACACCATTTAAAATATAGTTTTTCTTCTATAGATTGCCTAATTTTAACTCTATATATTGCTTATTCCACAGTATGCCTGGCGTTCGGTTAAACAAAATTTTTGTATTGTACAATTTCGTGAAGGGAAGTTCGCTGCCCATTAAGAATACAAATAAAATGGATTGAAAATTAGTAATTATAATTACCCTATTTTCCATTCACGCAGATAACAGAGCCCGTAAGTGGGTGTTTCATCAAACCAGGTTAAAACTCCTTCCCGAAAGTGGAAAATTAGCTTTATTTCACAATGTCTACAGGCTTAGGCATTATACGAAAGTGCGTTTTTAAGTTTGCGGAATTATTTTCCATTTCAATGTATCTGCAACCCAACATTTCTCAGATCTATGAATTAACTTATGAATACCTTCATAAAAAAATGATTCGTCTTTTCTGAAAAATACGCCGAAACTGCATGCTTCACTTCTTCGTCGGTAGAAAATTTCTATCCCCGAAGCCCTTTTTTTAGGTTTGGAAAGAGGTAATAGTCACTGGGTGCCAAGTCTGGGCTATCAGGTCTGTGTGATGAATGATGATGACTGATATCAAAGCCCAGTTTATGCAAAGCAGCCAACGCAACTCAACTCGATCATTATAGTGCAAGAGCAGAATACCTATCGTCAATTTTCCTCTCCTTTTCTCTCTGATATTCTCTTTCAACTACGCTAAGATGAAGCGTAGTAGTCTCCGGTTCACATTTTTCTTTATAGTCAATCAACAATTCCTTCTCGAGTCCCAGAAGACTGTCGCCATGAGCTTTCCTGCCGACTTTGAATTTCTTAGGCGGTGCATAGAATCTTGTTTAGATTCAGGTTCAAAGTAATGAACCCAAGTTTCATCCCCAGTATTCATTCTCTCCAAAAACTCCATGTCTTCACTACACTGGTTTAAACGGCTACACTGGGTGGCACGCGCGCACTCAACCCGCTGCTGTTTTTGTGGCGGTGTGAGCATTCTCGGCACCCATCTTACACTGTCTTCTGTCATGCCTTGTTGATAATATAGGACTTTAAAAATGGTTATTTCAGATACACCAACCATTTCTGCGAGTTGTTGTTTCTTCAAACGTGCATCCTCCAATATAATTTTTTTGATGAGATCTGGAGTGGTGACCTCAACAGACGGGGACTGGAGTCATCTTCAATCGATTCCCTGCGGTGCTCAAAGAGGTTGTGCCACTTGTAAATAGTTTTTTCTTGACAGGATTCCCAGTAAACAGATGACATCTCTTCCAATATGGTTTGAACACTTTTTCCTTGCTTGGTAAGGAACTTTATAACAACGCGAAAGTAGATTTTCTCCATACTTCACAATTGCTACCGGATCGAGTTCCTTGATCGACGATAGTCAATGACAAATGACCTCATTATGATCATTTTAAATTTAGACAGGCTGGCTGGTATAATGATAGTGAACCTGACTATTTAAACTACAGGTCGTGGGTTCGATTCCCACCCAGGCCAAACTTTTCTGTGATGATCAGGAATGTTTGTTCTGTGTCTGGGTGTAAATATTTATATAAGTATGTATTTAAAATATATATGTATGTTTATGAGTTGTCTTATCATCATAGTACAAGGTAAAGTTTGGGTTCAGATGGCCGTGTGTGAGTTGTTCAGAGATATTTATTTATTTTATTCGGTATATATACTAATGATTACCCACTAAACACGTCGAGACCTAAGCGAGCGTCCCCAACACCCTCAATCCCCGGCATTCCGCGAACTTAAAAACGCACCCCCGAATATTATAAAATTCCTAAGTATTGGATACCGAACCATATAAATAGCCGATATAGGTTTAAATTATTTGTTATGAATTTGTCACTAAACCAATTGTTGAAGCTTTCTGAAATCTCTATATCTAAAACATACATGAACTATATTTCAAACCGTCGCTGCTAACGTTTACTACAATTTAATTTGAATATTTTTTATGTTGGTTATTTTGTATTTATAAAGAGAAAAACAAATTAATCTGTTGAACTAAGGTGAACTGAACTTAGGTGTCTGTTTGCAAATTAATATTTTACTGCCTTAGGGCAATTAAAAAGAAATTCGGATTTGGCTCGTAAACATTATTCTTTTTTTATTATTTATGCTACTATTTACTATTCGAACAGCTCAGTTCTGGAAACCTTCTATTAACCTAATTATAACTGTAAACATAGGTGGAGAATACAGACGATATTTTTTTCTCAGCAGCCAACTTCATGGCAGGATGTACAGAAGAATATTTCACTGTTTCAAAAACTAAATGTTGTAAAAATGATCTAGAATATCCTATATGCATCACAGATAAAACATGTCAAATATCAGATATGGCACTTCTAGAATGCTCTGCTATTTAAAAGGTTGAAAACCAATAGTACTGCAGTGTTATTTAAAATATTATAGCACTAAAACTCACCATCGGCTGTTGTTGGTCAAACATGCCCTGCTCCTGGCGGTCCAGCATGGAATTTAGTCTCTGGGCCTGAAAACGTTACAAAATGTTAGTCAAATCTTTTAACAACAAGAAATCCTGTCTGTGGTTGAAATTCAACTGCATTTTAAATTTAAAAATAGTGGCTTTCTGCACTCCTTTTCCATGGAAATTTTAGCTACACCAACTTTTATAGTCCTCTTAATATTCTTTCAGAGTCCTCCTAATGTTCTTATAAAAAGGTAAAGTTATTAAGCGACATAGAGCATAAGTATAGCGACAACGGAAAACAAGAGCAAAACTTTAAAAGTAACATAACAGTTGCACATCCTTATTATATTCCATATTGCTGTAAGGCTATACCTGCACAAACAGCGTGTTCTCCTGTTGCCGCCGACGCAGCTCGTCGTCCTGCAGCCTCATCCGCTGCGACAGCTCCTCCTTCTGCCGCAACAGCTGCGCGCGCTCCTGCTCGCCCCGCTCGGCCGCCGCGCGCTCCGCCATCTCCCAGCCGCGCTTGCGGCGCTCGCGATCCTCCTCGCGCTGACGGAGCTGCTCGCGGAGCATCTCTGTCTCGTGCTCGTACCTGATAATTATATATTAATTTTACACTTGCTTATAGAGGTTTTTTTCTTTTTTTCTCGTTGTTTTGAGTCTTTGACTTCATCTATTCTGCTCTGCAAGGCTGTTTTCACATTTATTTTTACTGCGCAAGTCCTGACAATTAGGAATTGTCAGAGCATACAATAAATATAATTGTGATTCCTTAATTTTACCAAACTCTCAACAGCCTTGGTCTATTATATCAGCGTGTTTTTTTTATTTACCATCAAAACAACCCAAACCAAAGCACAAAACTCAATAAAATGTAATTCATACAAAATTACCAAACATGAGAGTCAACAAAGTATTATTAATTTAACCATATAATACAGTTTTTTCTACTGACTGCTTATTTAAAAGCAAGATATTTTGTGAAGTAATCACTAGGACGGGTTAATAAAATAGAATAAAACTAAAAACAGTTTTGTTATACCGAAAACTCCTTACTTATTTGTAGTAAATCACAAAATGATATTATTATAAAAAACACTCACTTGGCATATTCCATTTGTGCTTCAAGTTTTTCCTCTTCAGCAGCAAGCTCCTTCTTCAAGACCTCCTCCTTCTGCCTGTGGAGCTCATGAAGCTGCTTCCATCTCGTGCCATACTCATGTTCAAAACTGCCCGCTTCAGAAAATCTTGGTCCCATCTAAAGAAAAAAAAATATTCTATCAATATTGAGTAGGAACATGGTAAAAAAAACAGAAGGTAATGTACTTTTAGGCGGTACAGACCTCTCTAGCCCTCATGAAATCTGGATGCTTCTTAGGTATATTCTTTTCTGGATATCCATCAAATTCATCAGGTTCCTCATAACTTTCTACAATCACTGGACGAAGGGACCTAAAAGAAACAGTTTCATGCAGTGAGGATTTATGTTACAATGGAGTTAATTACAACAAACAAATAACCCTACACTTACGAGGTCAAAAAGAAACATTTCTCTGTGCAATTACGAATGGCAGCCAAGGCGCTTGGTTTGCGAGAGAACTCCACTACTCCTTCTCCTAATGTTTTCCCTCTCTCATCTACCCTCACAAAAGCCCTCTCAATTTTTCCAAAGATCTCAAAAGCACGGTACAGCAACTCATTAGATACAAATGGTGGAAGATTTTTCACTCTCACTGCACTGTTATGTGGTGCAAATCTGACTCTCAGAGGTCTGCCATTCCTTACTTTTCCATCGAGTTCCCGCTTTGCTTTCTCTGCATTTACTCTGTAATCCTGTAGGATAAAAATTACAAAACTAGTTTTTACCAAAGAATTTAACAATAAAAAATAATTTAAAAAAATATATCTTACCATTTTAATGAAACCAAAATTCTTTTCCTTATTGAGGAACAGCTCAGCAGCCTCGCCATACTGGTTGAACAGTCCAAGGATTTCGTCTTCTGTAACATCATTAGTTAGATTGCCAATGTACAATCGGGCCCTCCCATTGAATTTTAGTTCAGTCTGTTCAATAGGTGGCAAATCAACGAGTGGTCCCACAAGGTCCTTCAACTTATGTGCCAACATCTGTTCCTAAAATAAAACAGTTGTGTAAATAATTAATTCAACACACCAAATGGTTTATAATTTTGATACTTGGATATGAAAAGTAAATGGAGTAATGATGTAATTTTTTTTTAATTTAAAATATGGATCGGACATTAAATCAATAAATAAAAACATCAGGCATAAAACCAGGACTTTAGACACAAACTTTCATATTACAAATTAAAGTACTGGCAAAGACAAAGTTAACCTTTATAATGTTGAATTACAGTTGAATTTCAGCCACACACTGGATCTCCAGTAAAGGTAGCAATGTACAAAAATTCAAAGTATATTGACCTCTCTCTGCGCTGGTTTTCCACCATCATGCAGGGGTCCACCACGCATGTTACCGCGCTGTTGATTACGGGCTAATCCAGGTCCACCCTGTCCACCCTGTTTAGGTCCAAAGCTCTGTCTTGGGCCCTGTCCCTGGCCAAAGTTATCACCTGGCTTATTACCAGGACGACCCTGGCTCCAGTTACCACCTTGCTTATTTCTTCCGTCAAAGTTTCCGTTCATGTTCTGAATACATAAAATTACACAAATATTAGTAAGGCATAAATAGTTAAAATAGGCATAAAGTAGGAGATTAAAAACTTGTCTATGTATGTAATTAATTGGTGAAGTATGAAGATTTACCTTTTGAAAATGGCCCTGATTTTGGTTCATATTCTTCTGATCCATGGGTCCAGATTTATCCATAACATTCTCTGGAGTTGGCACATCTTTCTTAGGCGGAACATTCTGCTGTTGCTGTGGATGTTTTTGCTGTTGCTGCTGATTTTGGTGTGGGGGTGGATTTTGCTGCTGATGTTGCGGCTGAAGCTGTGGTTTTTGTTGTTGCACTTGTGGGGGTGCATTTTGTGCTGGAACATCCTTGTCTTTCTCCTTTTGTTGCACTGCTGGTTGCTGCGGCACATTTTCAGCAGGTGGGTTGTTTTTTGGTGGCTGTGGGATTATTTTTGTGTCAAGAAAAACCATAATACTACTTGATGAAACATTAAGATTTCGAATAACCTTTCTTGGACCGAAAAGTCCGAAAATTTCATTAACATTCTATTTTTGACACAAAGCATTGTTACAATTTAATGTAGTCTATCTTAAAATGAGTTATTTCAGCAAATATTAAAAAAAAAGAACTGGCCCTATACTTCGCAATACGTAAAACACGATCTTATTTATGTAATATGAATTGATATAATGTGATAAATTCTTGACACAACTAATAATATGAAATTGATTGTTCAAAGTAGCAACTCGAGCTGACGCTTAGCTTGATGCTAAAACAAAATGGCGGTAAGCATTTGTAACAAGACGCAAATAGTAGTTTGTTGAATTTTGCCTACAATATGGTAAATTATTAACCAAAATAGTAATATAAAAAAAAATAAGGCAAACCGACCTCGTTGCTGGGTCGTTGACCTCCCTGACCCTGATTTTGATTCCTCTGGTTATTATGGTCAAATCTTGAATTACGCATTCCACCGCGATTGTTACCTCGACGCCCTTGTCTCTGGGGTTGTGGTGGCCCACCAAAACCTCGATTTCCGAATTGATTCATTGCTTGCATTTGCATTCTAAAAATATGAAGTGAAAGGTATTAGAAAGACCACGCCATGATACTTGAATTTGTAAAACAAATTTTGTCGATGTTTCAAATAACTTACCTTTTCTGATCTACGTATAGAAAATGATCTTGGGAGTAACTTAAATTAAAACCTTAAATAATTACAATCACTAAGACTAATAACTAGCCCACGTACAAATACTTGCCGTTGTCCGACTTCAGAAATTGCTACCGAACAAAATGGCGGATTGCACGAAGAAAAGTCGACGCGCACCGCAACAAGAAATTGAATGAATGATTGAATGTTATTTAGATACCTAACTATAGACAATAGAGGGATCGACCGATTGGTAAATTAATAAATACCTACTAAAATAGGAGGACTTAACCTGTATTGAACACGATCGACGGCAATTGTCACCCGCAGCCGATGCGCACGTTATTACGCTTTTCGTCATTAAGTCCTATGTTAATATTTTAGCCATGTTTGCGGCTAATTAAGCGTGGGTATTCTGTTTTTAATGTAATTATTATTTTTCTTGTACTACATCTGGCACTTTCCATATTTTCTACTGCCATACAGAATTATAAAATGAACGCTTCAAGACGTATTTAATTAACATTTTATTAATTACATGGGCGTTTAACAGGTTGATATGTCTATTCTTAATATTACATAAAACTTTTCATCTAGTATTAAGTAACAAAATTAAAGATGAGTACTATTAAATTTTCTTACTATATTTGATGTATTATTTCAGTCATTATGTCAGAAAATGATATTAGCGACATCAAAATAAACCCAACTACATATAAAACAAAAACCCAAATAACATATCGTTTCAGGACGGGTAGTAGGTATAGAAGAAGAATGGAAAGGAGGGTCGTAAAACAACTCTATTCGGATATTTCTAGTATTACAGAAAACATTCTGAATGGAATTAGACAAACCATTCATTCTTACTGAACTTCCATTTATTAAAATGTCAATGTCAGTTAATTAACGTCAATGTCAGGTATGTCACTGATGTTAGTGACATTTAAAATTCTATCATCATTTTCTTACGAGAGCTTGAGTCGAATTATCGGACGGTGAATTATTAGAGATTACAAATATTCTTCTGGAGTAAGCGATCCAGTGTGTACGGGGGTGGATGGCTCTGCAGTGCGTGTAAAAGAAGCTGTAACGGCAACCATGGCTATGTCCAAGGGCTTTAAAGTCCTAGAGAAGTCGTCGCCCCCCAATCCATATAGCATAATACTGCAACATAGAAACAAAGATTCAGCATTACTGTTCGAATCCCAAGCAGTAGTCTCGCTTTCATCGCAAGAAACGGATACATTGCGAAAACAATATCACAAAATCGCAGATGCATACGGTTGTTTGGGTGTTTTGCAATTAAATTCTGGAGAAAGTTGCTTGCTGTACCTCGTCTTAATCACCGGTTGCTGCTCCGTGGGAAAGGTTGGGGACACTGAAGTCTTCAAAGTCACACAAACCCAGTTTCTGCCCTTATTCTATCAGTCGCAAGGCGAGGACAAAGTATCCGAGGTGAGAAAATTGCTTAATTCTGGCACTTTTTACTTTTCTTGGACCTCCAGTAAATCTAATGAGAACCTTTTTGATTTGACGCTATGCGCTCAGAGAAAGAGCAAAGGTGCAAATCCAGACAACAGGTTCTTTTGGAACAGGACACTTTTCATCCATCTCATTAGGTTTGGTATAGATTGTGATGATTGGCTTACTAGGGCCATGTGTGGCTCAGTAGAAATCCGCACTATCTATGTTGGGCATCGCCAAGCTCGAGCTGCACTTGTTTCCCGATTGAGCTGTGAACGTGCTGGGACTAGGTTTAACGTAAGAGGTTGTAATGATGATGGCAACGTAGCAAATTTTGTTGAAACCGAACAAGCTATTTATATAGACGATTCAGTAACATCTTATGTGCAGACAAGGGGTTCAGTGCCCCTATTCTGGGAGCAGCCAGGTATTCAAGTTGGATCACATAAAGTTAAGATGTCCAGAGGATATGATGCATCAACTAGTGCTTGTGAGCGCCACTTTTCCCAGTTGAAACGTAATTATGGATCAATCATTGTAGTTAATCTGTTAGGATCCAGCCTAATTGGAGGTAGTGAAGGTGAAGCAACACTAAGCAATGCTTTTCAGAGGCATTTGAATGAATCTGCACATTGTGATGTCAACCAGATTATATTTGATTATCATCAGGAAGTTAGGTCATCGTCAATTGAAACTGCATTATCAAGGTTCAAAAAAATTATTGAGAAATACTATGATGAAATCAGTATTTTTAGTGCCAAAGGTGTAGACATCTATAATATTCAGAAGGGAGTTATTCGTACAAATTGCCTAGATTGTTTAGACAGAACAAATTCTATTCAAACATTCATTGGCTTAGAAATGTTAGCGATACAATTGATGTTGTTGCAATGTATTGACAAGAAACAGAATGTAAACCGATTTGAAGAAGTGTTTAAACAAATGTGGATCAATAATGGCAATGAAATATCTAAAATATATGCTGGCACTGGTGCTATACAAGGAGGCTCAAAATTAATTGATGGAGCCAGGTCAGCTGCACGAACTATTCAAAACAATTTACTTGATAATTCTAAGCAAGAAGCAATTGATATTCTGTTGTTGGGTTCAACATTGAATTCAGAACTTGCAGATAGAACAAGAATACTTTTGCCTTCGAATATTTTGCATACATCAACACCAGTGTTAAGAGAAATGTGCCGCAGAGCAAGTGAATTCACACAACCCTCAAGTATACGCATTACAATTGGCACTTACAATGTAAATGGTGGCAAGCATTTTAGAAGTCTCGCATATAAAGATGTGTCATTGGCTGATTGGTTATTGGACTGCCCTAACTCTGCTTTAGTGAACACTGTTAACTTAAAAGATCACCCATCAGATATTTTTGCAATTGGATTTGAAGAAATAGTTGATTTAAATGCAAGTAACATAATGGCTGCTAGTTCTGATAATGCAAAAGCTTGGAGTGAAGAACTAGAGAAAGTACTTGCGCGGGATGCTCCTTATACTCTCTTGTCAAGTCATCAATTAGTAGGAGTGTGTCTTTTCGTATTTGCTAGAAAAGATTTAATACCGCACATTAGGGATGTGGCATTGGACTCTGTGAAAACTGGTCTTGGTGGCGCTACAGGTAACAAAGGTGCTGTGGCAATACGTATGGTGATCTATGGAACGTCGCTATGTTTCGTATGCGCGCATTTTGCAGCTGGTCAATCACAAGTAACTGAACGCAATGCTGATTATACTGAAATAACAAGAAAAGTTGCTTTCCCAATGGGCCGATCCCTCTATTCCCATGATTACGTATTTTGGTGTGGCGACTTTAACTATCGTATAGATTTAGACAAAGATGAGACACGCTTATTAGCCTCTCAGAATAATATACAACGCCTTCTGGAGCAAGACCAACTTCTACGACAGAAAGCGCAGGACTTGGTGTTTAAAAATTGTTTTGAAGGAGAAATAACTTTTCTGCCGACATACAAATACGATCTCTTTAGCGATGATTATGACACTAGTGAAAAATGCAGGGCGCCCGCTTGGACCGATCGAGTTCTATGGAGGAGTAGAAAACATACCATAGATCCAGAAACGACCACCGAATTGTCTGCAGGAAAACTTCTTCATTATGGCCGAGCTGAATTAAAACAAAGCGATCACCGACCAGTTATAGCGATTTTGGAAATCGAGGTACTGCAAGTCAGCTATACGAAATGCATGGAAGTTTTCTATGAAGTCGTGAGCGACCTAGGTCCTCCCGATGCAAGTATTATCGTTCAACCCTTAGACGATATCGACTGCGACGAACCAGTCTTCGATGATAACACAATGTCAGCCGTGTTACAGGAGTTGGCGACCATCGGTGAGGTTACATTAGTACGTTTTATTGATGATCACACGTTGAGCATCACATTCAGAGATGGACAACACGCCCTAGCGGCAGCTCAGAAAGGACACATGACTATTTCTTCTATAACACTCGGTATAACGCTGAAATCTCCTAACTGGATAGATATTGTGAAAGCTGAAGTAGGTTTGTGTTCAAATAATACAGTTCCGTTATTCGGTGAGATACCACTGGAGCGTCCTTTAAGATCAGCTCCACCGACGCCGCGGAGGCAACAGCCCGGTAGACCTCCGGCCCCTTCGCCTACCCCGCTCGTGCCCTCAAGAGCACCTGCCGTCAGTCCTTCGCGCCCGCCTCCACCCAGACCGGCTCCACTTCCACCAGAGAGCACTGCTGCTCTAATATCGCAGCCATCCGTGACGTCACCCCCGCCTGATAGTGTACCGCCGCCAACATGTGCGCCTCCGCCCCTGCCGCAGAGCAGCACCCCGCCGCCCACTGCTGGGCCTCCGCCCCCTGTACCAGCGCGCCAGGGAGCCCCGCCCCCATTGCCAGCTCGACCGAGGCCTGTTAATTAATTTTTTCAACTTTCTTCTCATCATGACTCTGATGAAATCAAAGTATTTTAGTCATTTTGGTGCATATGTTTTACGGGCTAATGAGTAGGCATGTCATATCGAAACATTGCTTTGTAGATTAATTCGGTTCAACGAAAGCAAATATCTGTTGATATAATATCTGTTATTAAAAGCGGTATACCTGTTTGATAAGTGTTGTAGGTAGTTTTCAAAATATGTACCAAAACTTACCTAGCAATCTTTTTCTAGTATTTAATGTCGCGATATGAATGAAAAACGTTTGATCGTGTATGTAAGAGAATTTATATAAAAGAATTTACTTCATGTTATTTTTAGTTTCATAGTATTTTATAATAAATTATGTAATATTGGATGCAATCTTCAATGCACGAATATCATTTTCCAATTCGGAATGTATGGTTTAGTGAAGTACGCTTGTGCGAGTCATACTGCAAATTCTTGATCTGACGTCACATCCTTAGTGATTAAGTTCAATAATTGTTAAGATTGTATGTGCGTCTGTTTGTATTTGATATGTTAAAGCATGTTCGTTCTCGTACATAGATGGATGTAGTGCATTTATAGTTATAAATAATATTGATATGAGTACTTATGTACAGGTTATTATGATATTGGGGTATAAAATTGTTTTCTATTGCGTAGCAGAAGCATGTTATTACAGTTGAAAATTTAAGAAAAAGAAAAAATGTATTCATAATATTCATTTACGTTCTGTTACATAAATAAATACCCAAGTAGTATGCCTTGGATGTGAGATCTATTGATTTTTATTACTGTTTTCTTCTTTATGTAATAGTGTAAGATCCGGTGAAACCACTTATTTATATTAGTTATTCCTTAGGTAAGTCTCAATGACAAAGTTTATCGAGAATTTATCAGTCAAGATATATATTTATTTTATGTGTCACATCACCCTTGCGTAAAGGTATTTCTATTTCCTGGTCTGGTTTATTTCATACTTGGAGACTCTTAACAAACTTTGTCTTACCGTATTTCTTTAAAAGCCATGTCTGCGTATTTCGTTTAATGACGTCACATTGCATGCACTGCGCCAATATTTAGTGTATTACAAACTCCAGTATAACATGCAATTTCACAGCCCGAATAAAGGTCGTAAGATCTCGGCATAGCCTTAAGGAATGAGTTTTAATTATAGCTTATTTTCTTTCCCAGTTTACCTTTGCTAGATGTTAATAACTTAAGAATACAGTCGTTAATAATTCCTTAAATCAATCCTTAGTACAGAGACGACAAAATTTGTTGAGTGATTTGTAAGGTTATTTGTTGATATCATTAGTACTTTGTACAATATTGGGTATTAAATTTTATCTCTGCATTATACGTATATTATGTCGCTGGTTATCAACTGATATTTTTTATCTGTTACATCGAACAATAACGTTTACGAATTATCTTGGTCATTCCAGTTTATTTTAAGTTTTTGATTTATTATTTTTAATTAGACCGTTAATGAAATGAGCTACACAGTTTTATTATTTTTGTATGTTGTAATTTAATTAGAAAATCGAAAAATTATGTCGTAGTTAATTACATTTATTAATATTAAACCGTGATATAGTAAGAAAAATAGCGAACAAAGTAGATTTTTCGAATTTATGATTTGGCTATACTTTAAGATTGTTTTGTTTTTTTTTTTACTTATTTTTATAATTTTTCAAAAAAGACTGTTTCCAGAAACATTTAATTACACTGAAATTAATGTTTATTACAAGTTCCTTTTTAATTTACTCATTGATCTGTATTATTATTAATTTTTAAGTATGTTGAAATAAATTTTAATGATTTAGTTTTTATTCTGTGGAAATAAACAATTGTTACGTATCTGTAGTCTATAAAATCATATTTAAATTATTATTTTTTCTTCATTCATAGTATGTGAATATATTGTTTTTACCATCATAAATTTTTAAAAGTAAATTTAAAAAGAAATCTTGATTTATAGTAATTAGTGACTATGATTGTTTTTGTATAGGTGAATTATGTGCATTTATCTTACCAATTGGTGGAATTGTGTGTAAAAAATATACATAAACATAGTACATACGTAATGCGATCCACCATATAGATAGGACACGATTCCTCCAAGTCGGTCGATGTTTTTTTGCTAGATTTGAGTGTGATGAATAACGTAATATAGGGCAGTTTTTTTAACATTCTAGCAACTCCTATAATTAAGTGTGGGTTACACTTATGTTAGCGTCTATAAAGTTAATTGATGTTATATACGTCCTTTTAGTTATTTATTAACAAATTTTGAGGATTTATTTATTTTAAAAATTAATATATATATATATATTTTACAAAGAAATATATTTTGTAAAATATATATATATACAAATAAATATATATATTTTTGAATTTAAAAAATACATTTGAAAGTATTTTTTGTTTTCTTGCTTAGTTTTTATTTTTTCATATCATAATAAGGGGGATAAGGATATCATATAGATGTGTGAGTTGTTTATCTTACCTTGATTTAAGAAAAGCTCAAGAAAATATAATTATATATAAAAAGATGAAAACTAGATGAACACAGAATCTCAATTTCATTTATAAAAATATCGTTATCTAAAAATTGTCTCATCCCTGTATTGTATTATTATTGTTTATAATGATCTAATATTAATTGTTCTTCTGTATTGTTTATCTACACACTATATTACATAATTCTATTTTCAAAATATGTATTTACCCATTTTCAATATTATATTTTAAATGTACCTGATACACATTTTTGCATCCTATTTATTTACATGACAACAATATATAGTAGGTGTGTTAAAATTTTCGTTAAACGATCAAATTAAAATATTTACTTAAGAACATACTTAGTGTAGTGCTTTATAAATGTTGTATGAAACTTGTATTTATGCTGAAAATGTTAAAACTCAATGTAATGGCCAGTGTGTTATTTCATGAGCAATAGAAATGTTTTATTGGTATTACGTTATTTTATTTTATCTGAATTCTTAACCTAGAATTCATCAGACTTACGGTGCGTGCCGACGTTGAATACGATTATTTTTGCGCCAAATTGTGACGCCATGCTGGCCTGTCATACTTTTGATGGTAGGGTTGGAAAAAAAGATGAAGTAAAAATATTTAAAAAATAATTATTTGTATAAAAAAATCTATCGTACTACATTCAACCATGTTGCTCTTGCGGATTGATGGAAAGATTAACTTTAACAACTTAATGTATAACTCCTTGAACCACGAGAGTGCTAAAGATTTTTTTCGCATAAATCACCTATGCATCTGTCACAGAGTTGCCCACCACTAGTGGGTCGAAGCGAAAATTTGGTATTAGTAAGTGCTTTACCTGCTGACACACATGAACTGCAATTCCACTTAAGTAAAAAATCTTGGGCACAAAGTGATAGGCTTCGTTTTTACAAGGTTAGAATATTGATGATAAATACATAATTATTATCTTAATATAAATTAAATACTACTATGTCAACTGCTACCAAATACTATGTTGTTTTCCTAGTAATCCACACAAAAAGATAGATTCTAAATATATTCAGATTTGGCAATAAAATATATTCTTTAGTACGTTACATTATAATACATACTATAATAAATTACACTTTGGGATGGTATTTGTACCAGACTGATACAATATTACTATATCTACAACCTAATAATGAATACGGGACTCCTAACTACTGAGGGGGCTTAGAGCATACTAAACCACGCTGATGCAATGCGGATTGGTAGAGGATTTATTGGCTAACCTAAGTATCGTAAGTTGTAATGCCATTCGAAAAACCTGACTTGATTGCTATTTAGGGAAAGCAATTGGAACCACCGGCTTTACGTGCCCTCTGAAGCACGGCATTGCTCAAGAATTTTTACTGCGGTCACTATTTTACTGACAGTCTGCTGTTGATTGACTTGGCTACAATGTAAACCGCCGAGCAATGAACCCTTTAATTTATAAAAGTTCTGATACACAAATATACGTGGGAACTCCGGTTAATACCTGGTACACTGATCTCAATGTAGTGTATTCTCAATAGAGTAATATTACCTATACTCGGTGCAAATTAGATCCGGAATTTTTCCCATACAAACTTGACGATTTTGTTTGAAAAAAAATCCAGATCGAATTTGCACAGAGTATAGTGTCTAACATGTCACTAAATCCCACCAATTTTGTGATAATAACATGATTTAGAGTGGGCAAGCATTCTTTAGTTATTTCCCAAAATGACGAAAATACAATATTTCGACATGCTATCTTGGCCCAAAATACAAGCTATTTTAATTAAGATTTGGTTTTCTAGAACCTTAATACAATAATACATTGTTTAGTACCTAGCAACATCATTTATTTTTAATTTATGACATCATTAAAATTAATTATTTTTCTAAAGTTAAGGCAGAATTAAGAACAATTACTGAGGTTGGTAAAGAAAAAACAAATGTCAGGCTTTTAATATTTATTTGCAATTAACATTTATTCTATATTTCACAGACATCTAGGATGAATTAGTTAAGTTGATTCACTTGTTCTTGGGCACAGCATGGCCATAGACAGTGTGTGCGATACCGAAAAGCCCAAGAATGCAGAGAGCCATGGTGAAGCGGTAGAGAATGCCATCAAATGGACCTCCTTTCAGAAATACTGGCACATCATTGTCTTGCTGTAAAAGAGAAATATAAATCTATACTGTAAGTTAACAATATGTTATTAACAATATAACTGTAAGCCCTTGGTTAATTGACTCACTTAAAAAAATATAACAGTACAATAAAAAGTTTTATATAGTTTGCTCCGACCGATTACTACTTTTTAAATTTGTGTTTAAAGTGGTTTGTAAAAAACTAAATTTGCCTCTGTGCTCTACATGGTAAAATTGGCAATATGTTAACACAATAAGAATACATGAATACTTATAGTTAAGCCTGAAGTGGTGTCTGGTTCTGCGACAATAAATAAATGTGATTCATAATGATATTCATTTATTTAATATCAGGTTCTGGTATTTACTCGGAAAAGGTGTAGGCTCTTCACGCAAAATGTAGGTTCTTGGCTGAATACATCAGTTATGGGTTACTTCGTACAATATATATGAATTCTATGCAGCATTCTGATTAACATAAATACTCTCTCTAGTATCTTCATAACAGTCAGTTGACCATCTATTTACAAAAAATAAAAATTACCTGGAAGAGTTCCTGACGTTTACGGATGGTATCCGAAAGGGGCGCGTAGGGAATGTTGGTGCCTGGCATCATCTTGCCCGAGCTAGCAGGGCTGGATGAGGCAGCCGTCACGGTGGCCATGTGAGCAGTATTGTACAGGATCGTGGGCGGCTCCACCCGTTGCAGAGCAATTGGTGCCTTAAAATTGCAAGGAAAATCAAACCTATGTCACGTTTTTCATTAGAATACTTCTTATGTATATACGTACAACTGGGAACAGTGGGGACTGCAAGTGAGTGGCGCTCACGAGCCTGCCGGTAACCTTGCTTAGCTGGTGGTACATTTTTGGTGAAGGAAACTAGACTTAGGAATACAGAATGCCTGAAACTGAAAACTCGACCTGTTACGAAACAAGTACTTTATCGAACGATAAAAAAGTTGCCAGGACAAAGTTTCGATCAATTGACAGAATTAATTAATGTTGCCCAGTGTTGAAAGATTACTTTTTGTTTATACATGTCAAAATCGAAGTATTAAAAATACAAGAAATCATAATGCAGAACCTAATAGGAATTATAAAAACGTAATATATTTAGGTTTGATAAACGTGGTTCTTCTGAACTACTATAGTTAGTAATGGCAACTCAGTTTGAAATTTGCGGACTATTTGAATTGCTCCATCATTAATACGCATATTATAATAAAATTTCGTGTTCGCCGCAGTGATAGTACAGAGTAACAAATAATTAAATGTTTTTTAGTTCTTAAATAGTTTTATAGTAGATATGAGTCGTATTTAAACGGAGCAGTATATAAAACTATAACGGCATTCTCCAAACCATGGTACCGGAAGAATATGTTGATTTCTATTACTTCTGAATAACAATCGCTCATGACTCAGCTGCTTACATCGAACCCTTGTGATATAGCCAGTTAAAAAACAGTATGCATCGGTAAAGGTACAGACAGTAGCGCAAATTTCTTGAGTGCTTCAGTAGGCATATAACGCAGCCGGTATATTTGTATATGCATTCAAGACAATTAGAAATAAAGATTAGTTAAGTTGATGTGCTTTACCATCTAATACTACATCACTTACCATCTGGTGGGACCGTACTCCAAGTACATTAATTTGAATGATCGGTTCTGATTGTTATCCTTAGTTTTTAATAAGCAGTGTAGCATAAAAACTTCCAAAACATGACGTAGTCACTAATTCTTCTGCCATCCCGCATTTGAGCAATGTGGTAGTTTACTTTAGGCCTCAGTATGAGGGGAGTTCGTTTACAGTCGGCAGCTTATTTTGAATCTCAGCGACCTAAAAAGTAAAGCAACAGCAGGTGGTCGGTAGGACAGGCATCCGCTAGGGGCAAAAAATTTCATCAGCATTGGTGCCAGTGGTTATTATTGCCTAGTAATCGTTAAGCCACGTCAGAGGCTTAAGGGTGGCATAAAAACTTTTGGCCCTTGGACCGGTCACTTACCCCTCCACCAACTGAAGCAGCATGGTATTCTCTAAGAGTTTTTGTTATGAAGAGACTCGTACTCAATAATAGAACATCAATAGGTGGAACTCACTCACTCATAAGGAGAAATCCACGCTAATAGTATAGTATTTAACGGGTTTACATTAAATATAAAAACAACAATTTGTATCAGTAATGGCTTTATTTAAAAACCCTGTATAGTCTCATATTTAGTATTATAAATTTTAATAAAAGTGAACAAGAGTATAGTTTGGAAGCACACATAAATCACTCTTTAGTTACAGTTTAATAAGAGTAACCTATTAAGGTTAATATATTGAGCAAAAGTACAAATGGAATAATACATAAATATAAAAGAATATTCTTAAAGCTTAAGATATGGACGGATTTTATTGTATTAACTTACAACTATACTATTTATAGACACACAAAATGTCGGTAAGAGAGGTAGGGGCTGAACAAATTGTGATAAAACTTCAAATACATATTTAAAGTATGATTATTGGACACGAGATGAGTTAGGGGGAATTGTAGCTGCCTCTTTAGAATCTGAGTTGTCAAGTAACCCGTTGTAGTATGCATTAAATCCAGAAAATAAATTAACTTGAACCCAGAAAGTACTTACCCTGATCTGGGTCAGAAGGCAGTTACGTCCATAATATCTATGTAGATTGAAACCAAAAGTGGTTTCTCTGATCTTCCCCTGGGTCAGAAGCTAGGTAAGACCATATTCACGACGTTTAAAAAACCAATTAATTATACTTTTTCTTCCATACCTGCCACATTATAATTCAATAAATATTCAGGGGTGGATCCAGTTTTCGCCTTAGGGGGTAAAGTTATCTAAGGGAGGTAGGGATGGGGGGTTTATATTGGTTGTAGTTGTGTTGCTAGTAAATATGATGACCTCTGATCCACCCTTACTAACAATATCAATATCTCGATTCTGGATACTGATAGCTCTATCTCGCATGACGTCAGAATCAAACCATGCCAAAATGTACCACTTTTATCTTCGGCGGTTTTTGTGCTGCGTTATCTAAAACAAGAAAAAGAAAGTAAATTGGTTAATTAAAAGTAAAAATGAGCCTCTTCGAGTCCTAGTGTGTATATATGTATATATATGTATATATATATATAATATATGCGATAGATAACTGTTTGTTTTTAGGTTTGAGTTTTCACACTTACAAATGACACACGTGAATATACATTCCTTCATCTGTCACATAAATGTCTGCCTTGGTTGGAATTCGAACCTGGGCCCTGTTGGCGGTTTTTTTTTCTTCTATAAATCGGTGCTTGACCACATCCCACCTGATGGTAAGCGGTGATATGGACATAGATGGTGAAGCGCACTAATGTAGTAATGGCCTATTCACTAGTTTTGCAGACAGGACACAAAAAACAAGTTACAGGGTTTATCGGGCCCTGTTGGTTGATTTTTCTTTTCATGCGGGAAAGACTCTTAAGTAGAAAATTATACGTTCTTTCGTGCTTCAGAGAATGTACAACCATGCTGCATATGCTATCTTAACTAAATCCTTGCCAAATCTACAAATTAATTAATTCCAAATATAAGACAATTTTAATTGATCATGCATGTACTAATTTCATTTTAGCATGCACAAACAGAGATGGCGCTACTGTAATACAACGAATAATCATGCAGTATCCTACCAATAATAAATATGAAACTTTGGATGTATGGGTTTCCGTCGCGCGCTAACCAATGAACAGATAAAGATGAAGATTTAGCACACAGATAGACCACATCCAGAAAATGAACACAAGATACACTTTATCACGAACCTATAATCCCCTGGGATGATGTGCACATTTGTATGCCAGACGAATTAAGATGAAACTTGACACAGAGGTAGATTATAGTTTGAAGTAACACATAGGCCACTTTTTATCAACACATGACGCGGGCGCAGCCGTGAGCAGAAACTAATAGCCTATATAACACAAAGGGTGCAACAGTATGTTAGTGATACTACTAACACTATATTATATAGTTGATGTAGTGAAATGTGGCAGTGATAAAAAAATGTGACGCAGTAACAAAGTGGCGAACATACAAAGCAGTTAAGTAACAACGTGGTGAAGTTACAAAGTGGCGAAGCAATAGAGTGGTGAATTAAAATAGAATGATGAAATAACAGAGTGGTAAAGTTATGAAATGGCGAAGTAACAGAGTGGTAAAGTTATGAAATGGTGAAGTAACAGAGGGGTAAAGTTATGAAATGGCGAAGTAACGGAGGGGTAAAGTTATGAAATGGCAAAGTAACAGAGGGTTAAAGTTATGAAATCGTGAAGTAATAGAGTGGTAAAGTTATGAAATGGTGAAGTGCAAGTGTTAACACACATTGTTCGTGCGGCATGCGGTCACACTTCGACGTAGTCGAGCGTGGTACCGGCGGGGGGCGCGGGCGGCGTGGGCGGCGCGGGGAACTGGTACTTGTGGGAGGAGCACCGCGGCAACTCGGTCGGCAACTCGTTGCTCGCTTCCGGTGACGCTGGCTCCTGAAATACGTTAAATTTTTTGTTTAACGTGAGTTAAATAAAAATATACATGTAGAATAATGAGACTCAGCTTGTTTTTCCTTCACGCAAAATCTACTAATCGGATCTGAGTGAAATTTGGCACAAAGATAGATTGTAGTCTGGAATAACGCATAGGCGACTTTTTGCCAATGTACCTAGTAATCGGGCGGAGCCGCAGGCGGAAATTAGTCAGTTTATACTTTTTAATTTTCATTTCGTTTCATTCTAAATAGACAGCCTCATAACAAAAGTCAAGCTCTAGTGTCTTAAAGGTTTAGTTACATGATATTGTTTTATTTAATAATTTTGATGCCATGGCATCATTCTGCTGTAGGAGCAACGTTAAAAAAAACATATATTTCTTTCAAACTGATAAAACATGTAAATACTTACAGACATCACAGCAATAGTAACGGTATCGGAGAACTTCACTTTATTCTTCTCCGGAGGCCTCCTCGGGTAGAAATTATCTTGTCTATACCGTCCGTTAAAAGCGTTTAACATCAAATTGCTATTACTTTGAAACCGAAAATCACCTCGTTCTCTCGCTTCTTCTCTCAACTCACTCTGATATAAATGCTTGAAATGCGTCACTCTCTCTTCTTCCATCTTCCTTCCATCCAGTGGTTTAAATGCATCAACTTTAGGCTTTCTTAGGCTTAACAGAACATTGTCCACGCTGCTCCATCGTGGGTTTGGAGGATTAAAGTGCTCGTAGTCTTTTGCGCTTATAAAATTATCATCTTGGACATTGACCCCCCATATAGTATTCCCCCTATCAACATATTGGTGTAGATTCGGCCTAATGCTGTTAGTAGAGTGGGTGTCGTTTGGTACGATAGGGACAGGGAGGGTGGGGTGTGGTAGGGGGATGCGAGGGAGGGGAGGAGGATTGGTTTTAACCGGTTTGGGCGTGACGTCATCCTCGGAGACCGAATCGCTACATTGCGAACACGAGTCCGAACATTCTGAATCTGAAAATAAATATATTTGAACGTTATATTTTCGGTATTGTAATTTACATAGTATTATATACATGAAGCGTATAATAGCATGTGAGGTCATCTAAGACGTTATTCAGTAGCAACATTTAGTTCGAGAAATTTATGTTTGTGTACATGATATCCAGATTGAACGGATACGAATGAAATTTGGGACAGGGATAGATTGTAGTTTGCAATAACACACAGACTATTATTGTTAAGACATATTGTTGTGTATATTAATAATTCATAGTACCAGTATGTCGGTGGTGCGAGGAGCGCGCGTGCTCCGCGGCCTCTGCAGCCAGTCGCGGCAGGCCGAGCCGCGCCGCCGCCCAGCGCGCGTCCGCGAACAGATCCCATGAAGACACATCCACCGCCAGACTCAGCGCCTTCTCCACGCGACCCCGTCTGACATATACACATTTTCTTCATCACAAAATATGAAATTTTCTCTATTACGAAATCGTAATTTAAATGTTTTGTATGTATAACAGGAATAAAGTGTCTTAATAACATGACTCGTCGTGGACAATGTACATTATGCTATGCCTTTAGTTTTTTTATGTGATAAGCATGCAAACAGGTAGACGGGTCATCTCATAGTAAGTTATAAATACCAGCCATGGACATTAACAACACCAGACTAGGTTGTTACTGTTAAATATTATAATTTTGTAGTCTGTGCCTATCTGAGATATGTACATATATGTATGCTCTGTGGTAGAAAACATTTTCCATCTCTCTGTCTCTGGTCTACGGCTAACAAGTGCACAAGTAAAATTAAGTATTCAGTAAAACGTTAAAATAAAATACATTTTATTATTTTACTACAAGACTTTTTATGCCCAAAATCGAAACCTCAACAGTTACTAACGCGTTGGCTGCCATCGATATCTGCGGTGAGTCGGCTCGTTCGATGGTGCAAAGGGGATGGAGAATTAATTCATATAATTCCTGCTCACATACCCCATCAAATACACATATTTATTGAACGTAAATATGCTTCAAAGATGCGATTCATACATTAATGTCCCTACTATTTCATCCTTGAATAGAGACAAGGTGACCTGCGTATCTATCATCGGCTATTGCAACTGTTAATATGTGAAACGCGACCAAGAACTGTGATGAACTCACTCCGAAATATTCTAAAACTCTTCGAGTATGAAAGCTTGACTTAGAACTCAACTAAGCGTAGTCTATTTTGACATCCGCTGTCAATTCAGCTGTCACTAGCTATACGTCCAAGCGATCTTGACGTTTGCTCACGTCAAGTGCTACACGTGCCACAGATTACAGCTCGCAGTTCCGTCACCGACTATAACTATATTGGTCTTCTCCGGATAGTACCTTTTTGTTTTTACTTTTCGTTCCTTTTCAAACAATAACAGTTTAACCTCAAAATCAACTATTTACATAATCGAAGTAGGTATTTAGAAATTAAGTACTAATAACAGATTTTGCAACTATTGTACTTACCTAAGTAGATGGTGAAAGAACTTCCTGGCCAGGTCATACAACGGCGGGCCGTATTTGAGCGCAGTGGTGGACAGTGGGGCGGCGGGCGCCAGGAACGCCCCCAGCGCTGCCTGCGCGTGAGTTTCACCGTTCTCGAACGATCGCAGAGAGTTTCGCAGGATCTCATCCACTGCCCGCAGGCAGTCTGGCCCATCGTGCTCCCAGTCCATTGCGCGTAGTAATAACACCGCGTTGGATGTGCGGCCCGCGCGAATCCATGCCTTAAGTTAATAAAAATTAAGAGTTTTAATATATTTATTTCAGTATAATTCGACATAATAAAATCTGTAACTGATCCCTGTACGTGATCTATGAAAATAGACTTCCCATTATACTGAAGGATGGAGGAATTGAAATAAGGGATGAATTTTTATATTGATATTCTTTTTTTTTTCTTCCTCTTCATTATGTGTTAAGCATATATTCGTTATAATCATAGATAAAATTATAAAACTTTGAAGTTAGGCTCTAGTTGACATAAATATTTATTACTAGTTTATGCCCGTGGCATGTGTTGATAAAAAAAGCCTATGTGTTATTCCAGATTATTGTAGTCTCTGTGACAAGTTTCGTCTTAATCTGTTTAACATATAAAAGTACATATCATGGCAGGGAAACCTATAATCGGTATAAAATCGTATGTTAATTTATTGGATGGTCTATCTGTGTGCTAAGTTTGATCTTAATCGATTCAACGGTTACCACGTGAAGGAAAGACGAACATCCAAATACATTCAAAAACTTTTATATTTACATTATTACTAGATAATATACGCCAATAGACGATCACACGAGTGATCAGACGATATTACAGACGAGTTGTCTATTACAATTAATAGATTAATAATTACCGACAATAGTCGAGGATGTGTTATCTTCAGCAAGGTAAGTGGTCCCCCGGAAAACGTAGCCAGTATAAGTGGACCTCCCCTCACACTGCGCGTCGCCAGCACCTGGATCCTTTTGGACTCCCTGTTTATAATGCGAAAGTCAATTCTTGATTCAGACGTATTTAAGAAGCAAATTAAATCAAGACTTGCGGCCCGTTTCGCACGGCTTTCTGATCTATCATCAACCGTTTCTGCAGCGCATGCTCTCATAGACATTTTACAGTATTTTTTTACTCCTTTGGTTAAATAATTTATAAATTTTATAATATAATAAATATAAGTTTTAGTAAGGATCCGTATTTATTTCTAGATATTTATATAGCCTTTGTCACTCAGTGATAATGTAGCATTTTCATGGTGGAAGAATATTGGAAGAGTATTTTTGGATTTTATACAAAAATACAAATATTTTCTCTTTAGTGTGGAGTAGTAAAGAATGAGTCTTTAACGCCAAGTCTTTCGAAATAAGTCTTTCAACGCCACCGTAGCTTAGATGGAATCATCATACAAGTGGTTCGAAATATCGGAGCGACAAACTTATACCGTGGGTACCCATAACAGCAGAAATTTAAAATCTTATGTAATTTTTACAAGCTTTTATTTAAATTGCAGTGTATGTTTGTATATTAGTATGTTAGTATATTTGTTTTTCAGTATTCTTACACTATGGAGCGGAAATTGTGCATAAACCTTCCTTCCTGATGACAATGCATTTTTATGATAGGTCATGCTTACATGACCTGATACAGGATTGGCTCCAGACAAGGGAGCTCCTCAATGGTTAACAATACAGTTACGAAATTTTGTGTATTTCTTTGGATCCCTATCTATAATTAAAGCTTGTGTTTTTAAATATTTTAATACACCTTGTTATTTTCAACATACTTGCTCACTACTTGCTCATGGGCTTTATTTCATGATTTTAGACCCTATGATGTATTTAATTCAGCTTCAAGTATTTTTTTACTTTGTATTACATCACTAACGCCTTATAATAAACTGATGTATATATCAATAAATGAAATTTCTGAACTATTGTATTATTTGCTAACATATATGTATGTATGTACTTGAATGTAGGAAGTATGATAGAGTACATAAGAGAGAAATTACATATTGTGTTTCCTCACTTTATATGACAAATTTCGTGAAGGGCGGCCTTCAACTGCCGTCAACGAATATAATGTGGCTACTGTTAAGCGTCTAATTGAAGAAAACCCGCGGATTACCTATGAGACAATTCGAGGGCTATTGGGGATTGGTATAAGCCAAATTTAGAAATTTTACACAAAGAATTAAAAGTTCGGTCACTTTGTTGTCGTTGGATTCCTCATGAACTGACGGCGGAGCAGAAGCGGGCTCGCGTGGAATGGTGCTCACAGATGCTACTGAAGTACGTCCACGGACATTCTAATGCTGTTTATGACAATGTCACAGGAGACGAAACGTGGATTTATTGTTTTGAACCAGAGATATAACAGCAATCTTGTGAATGAATGTTTGAAAATGAGGCCAACAAAAGTGAAGCAGGCGAGAAACGTTTCTCAGCCATGGGTCCCATCTGCAGAATTTCACTGGAAGATCAAAAGAATGTTAAGGCCGAGGGGTATTGTACTATTTATTTACCCAGGGTGTAACAAAAAGTTCGCGAAAGACAACCAAAGAGCCGCGTTCTCCTATCATGACAACACTTCTTCACACACGGGCAACAAAACTAAGTCATTTTTAGTTTCCGAAAAAGTACATCTCGTTACCCATCCTGCACATAGGCCCGACCTAGCACCCTGTGATTTCTGTATTTTCCCCAAAATCAAAGATTTGATGAGAGGTTTCACTTTTACCAACTC
>DWJZ01000540.1:0-31093 GCA_018249125.1 Asbolis capucinus
AACTCCCGCACCGTGGGAAGCCAGATCCAGATCTCAAATTCAGAATTAAAAAAACGAAAAAAGAATGCAGTGTCATTTTGTTACATTTTACTTCAGATGAATAGCTCGCCTCCAAACAGTGCCTCTGTTTGTACCTACAATGTACTCTCTATAGCATTATTAATGTGTGTAACGTGACGTAATCACGTAACAAAAGGACCGCACAATGTACCTACATACTGCGACTATACAAAGCTGGAACAGTATAAATCTAACCTAAATGAATTTCACAGCCTGGTCGCTTGTTTCTACCGTAATTTATCAGAAATGTTAAGAAAGAGGCGCAGTCGGGTGCCCAGTAGTGGCAAAAATCTCATCAGTATATCCCCAACTCGGAGGACACGGAAAAAAGTCGGTCCCGGTTAAACCATGTCGGAGGCATTCGGTCACATAAAAAAATTGCGACATTTAGGTTGGCCACTAACCCCTCCACCAATTCGCATTGGATCCACGCGGTGGAGTATCCTCCTCAGTAAGAGGAGAGACCCGTGCTCAGTAGTGGGTCATTTATACACTGAAACCATAAACCTAACCGCCATTTAAAATTAAATAATCTTAGTTATAATAATTTAATGCGTACTGAATGGCCAGCTACTCACGGGTGAATGTTTTAACTCAATCGTCGTAGGACGCGGTCTGTTTTAAAATTACTTCGAGGATAATCTTATAAATGTTGATATAGGCGCAATAGAGTAGAATTTTCTTTTGATCGGATGAGATTTAGAACTTACTTCACAATGCAAGCGGATTGGTGTAATCTTGCTTGAAGACATGGTTCAATGACTTACGTAACTTATTCAGAGATAACAACCGAGATTACGTGCCCTCCGGAGCACAGAAGTGATCGAGGAGTTGGCATGTCTCACCTTCTTAACGATTGTTCCTGCTGTTGTTAAATGCGGGCCTACAAGCTCTTCAGAAATGCTGACAACTATTAAATAAATATTACTATAATACAGTACAATAAGTTTTTTTTAAAAAGTGTGTACCTGAAAAGAAGTTTCCATATATTTTGAGCAATAAACAATTCCACTTCTCATGTAATAAAACGTTCTCTACAACATGAGATATTGTACCTACGTGTCTCGGTTACAGTCTGCAAATAATATGTCAGTAATATTTCTAGGGATACGACACGTGACGATCACTAAACATTTGATAAATTGTCGTCTATTTATAAAAAAAACATAACAAAAATCGAAATACAAACATTCTTCAAAACAGAATGTTCTATTCGGCTTGTATGGGTACCTATTAATTAGTTATCAAAGAAATAAAGAGTATATACCTTAATACGTAATAACACTTTTAATTTCTTATTACACAAAATCAATAAGTATCTTATTACTTCTCTAATTATAAAATTTTAAACTCTTGACTTCTAAACGGATACAAATACCATAAAGTTATTGGTGTATAGTTAGAAACTTAAATTAGAAGTTCGTTCTAAACCACACACACACACACAGCTGCACGGAAGCTATGTTTGCTAAAAACTTGACTAACTACCGTCTCGAACAAACATTGCAGTATGCACACAGAAAAATGAAATACGAACGCATTTGCCGGCAGAACTTAGAGCCCTCTTCTCTTCTGTTCCATGTTGTAACTATTTTAGAATATATCAGATAATCACACGTCACACTAGGCTACCTACATTTTAAAAATGCAAGGTAAGTTTTATGATGCTTGGTAAAACGTATTTCTTTAAAGTTTACATCCAGACAGTAGCGCAACAATCCCAACTGCGGCCGAGCCAATTTATTAGATGGAGCCCTAAGTCACCTTATAATTTAATTTTTATAAATTAATTCCCCAAAAGTATTGTATCCATTTTACTTAAATGTACTTACTTTCCAAAGCATATAATAAATGCGTAATCTATAAGTGAACAAACTACTTTTTTCGTCGTTTCTTCTCCTCAAAATAGCACCTTTCCGAAATTCTCATAGATTCATAAAATGTTGACGTTGATAAGCGTATTTTTAATAACCACGTGAATAAATGATTTTTGACTTTTTGAATTTGACTCGTATTATTATATGCTTTGGAAGTTAACAAGACGTTTTAATGTTAACAAGACCTTTTTTTATGGTTTTTGGTTTTTTTTATGATATATAGCTTACCTCGTAGCCACATGGGACCAGCCGATCTACTCATCTTTTGGCTATTCCCATAGAGGCATTTTATATCATCAAACGTTTTCATAACCCACAGCATAGGCTAGCGCCGCTTTTGAGTTTCAAGTTGTAATGTTTCTAAGATTCCTTTTTCTAATTCTGAGTAGTGGTTATTGCACTCAACACAAATATATGTTTATATCTACTTAAAACCTTAAGACACTAGACTATATGGTGGCTTAACTGCAACGATCTAATTATTATCAATAATAATGAGATAAGTTAATCTAGAAACAGGAAGCGAAGAAAAACCTTGACCTGATATGAAATTAAATTGAAAATTGAATTTGGAGTAACACGAACGAACGCGTATCAAATTTAAAGCGCCCAGCTCGAGGAATGACTAAGTTGTGAGAATCGGAAATTAATTTCTAAATTATTACATAAGGTTGCCGATTTAGACGCTAAGTAAGGTATTTTTCATACATTTCTTTAAGGTTAGGTCAAACATAAAAGATATACTTTATTTAATAGTACGGCATGCCCTACTCTTTACTAAAAGCATTTAGTTCGTATTTCGGTTATTATTTTCTCTTGTCAGTATGCAATAAGAGTTACAGTTATACACTCGATTAATTACATCGAGTTAATAGGTATGCTATAGGGTACAAGGAAAAACCCAGCGAAAAAATTCATGCCACTATAAAGTGATCGCCAACAACCATAGTATGTATTAGCAAAGATACGTGTATAAGGTCAAAATGTGTGTTTTGAATATTGGTCTATATGTAATTATTATAGGTACTTTTGAAACTCAAACACACTTATTTATACCCCCTTACTAAGATTTCTCATATCTTTTACACTCTAATATAAACACTCATCTGTTAAATATATGCTTGCCTGGGCCGAGATTCGAAACCGGGACGTCGCTTGGCATAAAGCGTCACTAAGATGCAGGGAAGCTACTTTGGATTTTAACGCAATATATGTAATTCGGACTAATATTATGTCTGCGTAAGTAACTATTTTCGTCTGTCTGTCTCTCTGCCTGTTACCTTTTCATACCTTAAATTACTGAAGCAAATTTGATGAAAACTGGTACAAAGGTAAAATAGAATATAAGAAAAAACGTAAGCTACTTTTCTTCATGAAAAAAGTCTTAAAGGGGTTTCAGTAGGAGATGAAAGTTTGTATGGAAAGACGTCAGTGTCAAAGATAATCTGCAAGGTGATGAAACAGGGTTAAAAACTGTCACACGTAGACGTAATCGCGGGAAAAAGCTAGTCCTACGAATACTATAAATGCGATGCATAGAAGGATGAATGAATATAAGTTTGTTAATCCATCACGTCAAAACTACTGAACCGATCTGAATAAAACTTGGCATAGATCTAGATCATAGTCTGGAATAACACAAAGGCTACTTTTTATCAAAGTAACTAATATCCGGATGAAGCCGCGGGCGGAAACTAGTATATGAAACGTCTCAAAATTAGTTAACAGAACTAAGACGAGATCTATTTATTGAAGTAAACATTAATAACTTTGCGTACCTTTGATAAAGTAACCTTGATTATCCCTTAATATTTCATCTGCCCTAACCACAATACCACACTGGCTACAGATTTCCCTCCGGAATTAATTTGCGCTGAACCAGCATCAAATTCGTAAACCCACGCCGTTTGAAAACCAAATCGACTTAACATATTTGCAGTATGCTGTAGTATTGATTAAATTATTAATTCAATATCGTTAATATATTACATCTACTCGTAGCAGGATGCAATTAAATTAAAGATTCAATTTTAATGAATATCTATCAGAATGTTTGGGTGGAAGTAGGCGACGAGATCGCACACGGAAAACATGAATGGATTGTGCCATGATATGAACGGCAAGGAATCTCAATAGCAAAGGGTTTACTCTCCAAACACAATGTGAGAGGTCTAGCACGCAGGACAAGTGCGGATTGGTAAACTTCACACACTTTCGAGATCTTTAAGGGGGACTCTCCCTATCTCTCTTAATGCAAGATTCCGCACGGTGTTTTCCTTCACAAAAGCAAATTGTTTTGTAATGTGCACTGTTTTCGGAAATTAGAGGTGCGTCAGCATTTGTACCCAGAACCTCCCGTTCGAGAGACCAAAATTCAAACCGTTAGGCTATCACTACTTTTAAATAACTTCATGCTACTTTCTATTCATTCAGTCGCGTCTTTAAATATACCAATATCCGCTGAAATTAAAATAAGCCCATATGTACCAACAAATCGTGCCAATGAATTAGGTTCTGAAATGAATCCAAACGTTTTGATGCCAATAGATAAGTTAGTAATTTCAAGTATTTTCCTGTTGATTTCTAAGAAAACAACAAGTAATATAGCTTCTTTGGTTAAAGAGTTTATTTTACTCATGAGTCAACTTCCGCCAGCTAATAGAAAATATCGAGCCAATGCGGATCTTACGCAACAACTCTCACTAATTCGCAGAAGTAATCTGACTAGTATGAACACATCACCGGATAAACTTAAAAAAATATAAAACTTTCCTGCAAAATCATCTTTACGTATTTTTACGTAACAAATAAATATACGCATAATATATCGTATATTAATGCTACTTATTTCGTAACTATAACGTATGTACGTACTGTAAAACGTATGTACATAGTTTATAAACTTAAGGAGATTTTGATTTCAACCCGTTGATGGCCTACTCAGGCCTCTTCACGTATTGAGGAGGCCTAGAGCATAAAGATTTTACTTTAGGTACTTCAACTACTCAGAATTAATCTATACATAGTATATGGCTTTCCTTTCATGATCCAACTGAGCACGGGATTGTCCTCATACTGTAGAGGCCTAGAGCATACCACCACGCTGCTCCAATGCGGATTGGTGGAGAGTTTAGTGGCCAATCCAAGTGTCGGAAGTTTTTATGCCATCTGTAGGCCTCCGACATGGCTTAACGATTGCTATCTTGCGATAATTACCAGTACCGGTGGCTTTACGTGCCCTCCAAAGCACGAAAGCGTTCTTGAAATTTTTGCCACTAGCGGTCACCCATCCTCCTACCGACCGCGCCCGCTGTTGCTTAACGTTTTCGATCAGTTACAATCGAAATACGCCGCCGGGCTATGAACGCTTTAACTAGCTACATAGCATATAGTCGAGTAATAACAGAACTTATTCTACAACATTTCTTGATTGCCCTTCGAAAATGTGCCCAAGATTTTTTTAACCGCCGTTACTCTGACGCGCCCACTTATGCGATCACTAGGACTAGAATTCTTACTAATATTATAAATGTGAAAATTTGTGAGGGTGCATGGATTTTCCACTTTCACGCAAAAACTACAGAACGGATTTAAATGAAATTTGGCATAGAATATAGACTGACATAGGCTACTGTACCAACATGACACGCAGACGAAGCCGCGGGCGGAACCTAGTAAAATATAATATATATTGGGAACATGCAAACACATATGAACATTTATGTATGTATGTCAATCTAACACGGCCGCCGTGAAACGCTCTGCAGGTACATGGCAATCCGTACTTTATTCGCGTTGCTTCGAACCAGTACAAACCCATGAATATTTCCGATGTATGAATAATTTATAGTAACCACGTTCCACGTGCAAGACTGGTAATTTAGAATGAATATTTAGATACCGTGCCAATCGTGCCATATGGCCGTATTTTAGTTACAATCTTCAATCTTTTCAATTATTTCAGAGATATACATACTTACATAAAAAAGGGATGTAAAATAGTAGGTATAAAGGTCTCATTTGAAATTGGTACAATATTTTTTATTAGTAGATAGTAGTAGGATTATATATTATTCAGTCTCCATCTTGTTCATGTATACATATGTATGTATATACAACATACATACATATGTACATAAAAAGGGATGTAAAATAGTAGGTATAAAGGTATAATTTCAAATTGGTACAACAATTTTTGTTATTAGGTAGTCTTTGGGATTATTATTGTGCCTCCATCTACATAGTTCATGTATACTTAAAACATAATGTTGACCACTGACAAATATGTACATAGTATAACAAATTCGTACCGAACGCTGTTACTCGTGCATACATTTTTAACTGTCAAAAAGTTAAACAAGTTAATATATGTATAATATTTAACTTGATTATGTTTGTAATTTACTTGGGCAAAGGAAAACATCGTGATAAAACCTGTATTCCTAACAGTTCTACATAATGTTCTCGAAGGTACGTGAAGTCTATCAATCCGCAGTGAGGCAGCGTGTGGTCTATGGCCTGTAACCTTCAAATAATGAGAGACCCGAGCCTAGTAGAGGGACAACTATACATGGTTGAGTAATCACGGTAGCGTTGTATTCACCTTTGATAGTAATTAAAATCCTGTAGGGGTAGGGGAAATTAATCATCAAAAAATATATACATATTTATTAATTACAATTAATCATAATACTTCGATTGTATGTTAAATTAACATTAGACATTGTTGAAACAACTAGTTAATCAAATAATACTGTTATTTTTAATATTAGCAAACCCCGGTGAAATCTCCACCATAATCAGGGGGTACCCAATTCAGGGCTGTTCGGTGCATCCATATAATTATTTTCCGTCACAGAACACACAGTTGAGGATTTCTTCTATATTATCGTCATCAACACCCGCACAGGATATGACCAATATCCACATTTGACAAGGCCCCAACGATCCGAAGACTTCCAATACGAATTATTGTCGTTCATGCATGTACTAAGTAGAATGGAGTGTGACCATATTCGCGATGTAATTCTGCACAGGTCAATGCACACTTCACGTGCACTCGACGATACAGAGCGCCCCGCTGACCCGGATATATCCGGGTGATTTGAAACGCCTCACTGTGTTTATACATTTAACTAAAGGATCCAATTTCACTTCGGTACTGTTTTTCGTAAATAAATGGTTTTCTGCTTTCATTTCCTGTTTATAAAACTCTTAATTAATTCAACTTGAATTGGAATACACGTGAAACGGGACAACTTCATTATGTATTTTTTGTGGGTTTTGTAATAAAATATTGTTTTTACAATGAAGCAGAAAATATTAAATGAAAAATCCTCTGATTGCTCCAGGTCTTTCAGCTGCTTCCACTCACGTTATGTCAATGTTTGACGAGTAGCCTTCTCAGTTATGAATAAAATACTCTAGAGTTTCCTACATGCATGTTAAAACTAAGCGCATTTAAATGCCCGTATGTGACGGCCAACTAATGGATTAAATTTATTATTTTACTCAAACAACTAAACAAATGTCAAAAAATTATTAAATTTGGGCGACGTACATTTCCATATATTTGCTATTAGCAAAGTAGTAGGTAACTTTGGTTCCGGAAAAAATGCAAATATATATGTTTGCAATCCCTCGTCCATTTCTTTTTCGTTGTGTTACAATACCTTCCCCAAAATTACTTACATTGACCAACATTGCTAAAGATTGGTTTGTAGATTATGTAAGGACCATGGTTATAGGATACTTTTATCCTAGAAAACTGCTTTGTTCCCGAGGGATAATAGGTAAAAATTAATAAGACAACTCTGAAACCACTCTACAACTCTTCTTCCGAAGCGAGGGCAACTCAGTGCACAACTTTTACTTTATAAAATTGACCAGTTTGTGCGCTAAAACTTCCAAATCGAATTTGCATATACATATGTATAGGTAATTAAATATAGGCAAATGTACAAACATATATTTGTCATTACATAGAATATTAGATTGTTAGGATAAGGACTTACAATGCGGCAGAATTGGCCATCAAATCCCCAATCGCCCATTATGGTTAACGACACCCTGAATAACTTCCGTGGCAGTTACTCCAATGAACATTCCAGTTCAAAATTACTGATCAATAACTGTATACGCTAGTTACGATGTGATTAGCGAATAGCGCCACTTCATTCTTCTTTTATGTATAGCACGGGTTGGCAATCTTTTCTTATATGAGGGCCCCAAATGTTGTAATGATATTTTTCGGGCCACATGTGTAGACGTCGGAAGAATCACAATAAACGGCAAATTGTGTCTTGTAAGTGGGTCAGTGTGGGGCGCACTGCAATTGCATACCGGTCGATATTTTTATTATTTTTACAATGATTTATTTAACTTGCAGTTTATGTTTGTGTATTAGTATGTTAATATATTTTTATATTTGTTTGTTGCGGGTCAATTATTGTTAGCTTAATTAGACCCATTTCCCGTTACACTATGGAGCTCAAATTTTGCGTAAAGTTTGCTGGTAACAATACATTTTTATGATAAGCATGACCTGATACTACGTTCAGGATTGGTAGACAAGGGAACTTCTCAACGGTCAAAAATACAGTTATGGAATTGTGTGTGTTTCTTTGAGTTATGGATCTATATTTAAAGCTTGTGTGTTTGAATATTTTTTATAAACCTTGTTCTTTTTCGCCGTGGCAAGTTAATCAACATCTTATAAACACATTATTTTGGAAAGATTCAAACTCAGACTCCCGTTGAAACATTCAAACTATGGACTATCAGTGCTCGTTTGAACACGAGACATTCAATTAAATCTGTCACGTTTTTATATAGCTTTGTCGTCTTTCAGCAGAATCTTATATAACCAAGTCTTTCAGATGTAAATGCCACTCAAGCACGACACTTCGCCCTTAATCAGTTTCTGCCATTAAAATAAGTGGAAAGATCTATTGTTAGGTGAATCTGCAATCTTGACATTCATTCCTCATCAGTTAAGATTCCTCCGCTGACTATTGAGAAGGATGGAGATAAAATTTGCATTTTTATAAGGTCAGAGGAATGCACGAACAGAGATAATGTTGAAAAACCAATGCTACATTTTTTCGACTTCCTTAATGTAGTATTTTTTCAATATAGGAAGAACTGTGCCCCGCGATTTCACCCGCGTTAATTAGAAGAAACAGCTCCGAAAAATATTGCGAACCATATTTTAAATAAAAGATTGCTGGATTCAAAATCTCAGGGCGTCATTTTGTTTTATTAACACATGAAACAAAACCTTAGTACGCCTAGAACATTTGGCACAAATAAAGTTTCCACGGAGGAGGTCTGCAGAAAACTTCTATGAAAGTGTGAAAGTGGAAATACGTTAAATTTCAAAATAAAAACATTACACACTCTACCATACATTTGAGACACACTGACATTTGACAATTTCACTACAATGGATGTGACACACAACCAATTGTCAGTACTAACAATGACAATTCATTTTTAAATTCAAATACAGTTTAATTTTAACCGTCCAGGATTTCTAGTAAGCTGCTTACGGATCATTAACTGTAAGCTTTAACTTACAGATCATTACAAGAGATTACCTTTAGACAATAACGTAGACCAGTGGCTGTCAATCTTTTTCTTGGAATGACCCCTTTAGAAAATGCAAAAATATATCGACCCCGTATCCTGTATTTTATCAGTTGCCTAGTTAAGGTTTTTTTAATTAGGATGCTTTTAGATGAAAATAAAAACAAAATATATAACAAGGACGGAGGCACTGGAGCCTTTGATTCCTTTGACACTTCTCCGTATATTCTGAGAGTTGACATTTGTGTAATTTTATGAAAACGACAAATATAAAAAAATACAATCTTCTTAAATTTAAAACGTAACGACACAAATTCATTAAGGAAAATAAACTCCTAATAAAAATTTTAAACTAATAAAAAATTGGGCAGCCGTCAGTACAAAATGTATAAAACACATTATCTTATTAACGACATAAATGCTAAGTCTTGCTTTTATTACTAAGTCTTCACGATCGCTCGTGACCCCTTTGTAAAAGCTTTGCGACCCCCAGGGACTCACACTTTGAAAAGCGCTGCCGTAGTACTATCTGAAAGAATGACTTGGGCATTGTTGCCGATAAGTATTAAGTAAGGATTATGTATTAAACAAGGATTAAGTACATCAGTCTTTAAGATACTACATTGATGCTTATAGATTAAACTTAGGCATCTGTAGCATAGTAGGTAACAAAACGAAAGAACGGGACCCATAAATATACCAGTTACAGCAGTTATCATAGCAACAATACAAAATTGTCCCACCGCTGGACTCGGGTCTTCACAATGTGAGAGGTATAGACCATAGTCCACCACACTGGCCAAGAGTGGATTGGACTATTTGTTCTTGAGTAATGGATGTTACATAAGTGTATTTTTTGTCCATGCCGGGGTATACTGCGAATGAAAGTGTGTGTTTATATATATTTAGAAGTTAATATTTGTCAAAACTGAGCCTAAGATTAGCCGAGTTCTTTTTCGAAATAATTAGTGCCTTTACTTCTACAAATCTAAGCAATATTATTCGAATGTGAACAATTGCTATACACGTTATACAGGCGTTCCAGAAAGTTCAACGTTAAAGTGATACTTTCATGTATGCTGTTACACTGTTATTAACAATAACATAGATAACAAAAATACTGTAACATGAATAACAACTACGCAAAAGAAATTTTGAAGCAGGGGTCGGGTTAAAAACAACATCAAATTCCTTGAATCTACACAGATATTATAAAGAGGAAAGATTTGATTGTATTTTTTGTTTAAATTGAATATGCTCCGAAACTAGTGGACCGATTTAAGAAAATCTTTTACCATTGTTATCTCAACCCATCACGGCCCAGTATTGAGCACGGGTCTCTTCTCTGAATGAGAAGGTTACGGCAAAATAGTCCACCACGCTGGCTATGTGCGGATTGGCAGAATTCACGCACCTTTGAGTTCTGCAAACTCCCCGGCATGCAGGTTTCCTCACGATGTTTTCCTTCACCGTTATAGCGAGTGACATTTAAATTCTAAAAACGCACATAACTCGGAAAAGTCAGAGCGCGCCCTGGGTCTCGAACCCGGATCCCCCTAGTAGGGCCGAATTCTTAACCACTAGGTTATCACCCGCTTGCGGATTTGACCATACATACCTGGCAATATCTGCTAGCCTGGGCGCCCGGGCGCGCCGGATAGACCCTGGAAGAGGTAACATTCCCATCTGAAACAAAAACGTACTATTATACAAATGGTAGGCCTGTTGGTCTACTGGTTAGTAGACCTATCCAATAGACAGGAGGTGGATTCGATTCCCACCCAGAACAAACTTTTCTATGAAGACCAGATAAGTAAATAAACAAGCTTGATTCAAAATATTTAAAAACACGCTTTGATTACAGAGCCCAAATACGAAGGAACATAAAATGTACAACTGAACATATAACCGTATTGTTAACCGTTGAGGAGTTCCCTTGTCTGGAGCCAATCCTGAGCATAGCAGCATATCATACTTATCATAAAATTGCATTGTCATCGGAACTGAAGTAGTAGGAATCAGCTCCGTAGTGTAAGAGGAAGTGGGTCTAATTAAACTTGCAAGATTTGACCCAACCAAACAATTTTATAAATATACTAACATACTAAAATACAAACATACAGCACAAGTTACATAAAAGTTAATAAAAATATATATACATGTACATATGTATGTACATACATCACTTGTCTAATCACCATAGTACAAGCTAATGCTTAGTTTGGGATCAGATGGCCGTGAGTGAGTTGTCCAGCGACTAAAAAATAATATTAAATCGAGTCAGCTGTTTGCTTTTTGCGTACACAAAGTCTACCGAGGGGAATTTATACACATAGCAGGCATTTTGCATGATTTCACCGTTTGAGACGGCGTCGTCAGTTAAAAAACATTCATTCACGACAAAATGACATGCTTGTCAAATAGGAGGCTGATAGGTTAGATTAGTAAGGCTGCTGTACGGGAACCGTCGTCATCTCTGACAGATTCATATCTCATATTTGTAAGATTTTGTTAAAGCACACTTGACAGCGAATTTCTAAATTGACGACGCCGTACTTAAAGGGAAGAATATAGAAACATAAAATGCCCGTGTTATATAGAATCTAGATTCCGCCCGCGACTTTACCTGCATTGCAGGTACGTTGATAAAATGTCTCATTCCAGACATTTTTTATATTTTCCAGGCATATTCACTAACAAGCCTCATATTGACGAAAGCACAGCTTTCACTACACATATTTTTGTATTTTATTTTTCTCGACACAACTGAAGCTTTTACAATATTAAACATTGATTAATGAAAGCTGCAACGAGCTTTGTCAAATATGAATCTGTCGTATTGCAAGCGAATAAAGATTTATCAATAAAGACAGTAGTATTTGATGACGCGTCACGGGGCCTGGGTTCGATTCCCGGCAGGAAAGATTTGTTAATATAGAAGCCAGTAGCCTTGTGACCAAGTAAAACAATTGACCTTGGGTTTGATTCCCAGCACGTATTTGACACATGGATGTTTATTCTCCGGTAACGTTGGTTAATAAATGGTATATGCCTGTATACTGGGAATTCTAGTTCGGGAGTATTTATTTTCCCAGCACGTATTTGACACATGGATGTTTATTCTCCGGTAACGTTCGTTAATAAATGGTATACGCCTGCATACGGGGAATTCTAGTTCGGGAGTATTTATTAAAAGCAGTTACAGCGTAGTGGTTTGATTGATGGAACGAGTTCCTGGGTTCGAATCGAATTATAATTTTCAATGTTACGTGTATCAGAAGTGATTTCTCTCCCACGGCGAAGGATAACATCGTGAGGAAACCGTGCAGGTTCTCCTGGAGTGTGGAGTGGAGTGGAGTGGAGTGGAGTGATGAGTGCTCCTGAGATCACCATAGAGTTCTCGTAATGTGAAGTTCATTAACTTCTCTGCACTCTGCACTTGGCCAGCGTGGTGTACTATGGCCTGTATCCTTCACATTGTAAGTACAGACGAAAGACTAGTTACTTGCCTCGGCTTCGCCTGCCCCAAGTGTTGATATAAAGTATCCTATGTGTTATTCCTGACTGCTAATCCGTACCGCGAAGGACTGGAATAAGTTGACCGTGTCGGTGTTTCCGTTCGATTACAATGTAAATGTCTTCAAGTGAAGAGTGAAAAGGCTTCTAATAAGTTAGTGCGCTTTACCATCGAAGACTTCATCGCCACTTACCATCAGGTGGGATCTTAGTCAAGCGCTAACTTATCTAAGGAAAAAAAACTAGTATCGCACATAGCGAGTTAAACCTACGGTCCTGTTGTAATCGTTTTGTAGCTGTCGTTAAACCATGGTGACCCTAGGTAACATAAAAACTTCTGACACCTGACTTGACCATCAGGGTAAAAACTTGCTCAGTAAGGACGAGAAACCCATGCTCAGTACTGAGCATCTTCATCATCCGAACCGCGGCCCACTATCGAGCACGGGTTTCTTCTCTGAATGAGAAGGTTAAAGTCATAGTCCACCACGCTGGCCAAGTGTGGATTGGTAGACTTCACAAACCTTTGAGTTTTTGCAAACTCCTCGGCATGCAGGTTTCCTCACGATGTTTTCCTTCACCGATATAATGAGTGACATTTAAATTCTTAAAACGCACATAACTCCGAAAAGTTAGAAGTGCGCGCCCTGGGATTCGAACCCGGATCCTCGAGTAGGAGGCCGAATTATTAACCACTAGGCTATCATCGATTTTACTGAGCATTGCGACTTCATTTTCGAATTTATAAAAGTTCTACATGTAGTATAAATTTCACTTTAAATGTAGAAATATGATATCGAGCCGGAGTTCGTCGCCTGCAGCCTGTATTTCGCGATATTGACTCCGTCTCTGCAAGATTTGACTTTGTCACTTTTATTTTAAATTCTCAGGCTGCTCAGAAATAAAGCGATTTAGCGACACGTATTTTTGGAAATATAAAATTGGTTTATGTTGTATGTTTTGTGTTTTGACTGGGACAATTGTAACTTGTATTTTCTTTGTGTGTGAAAGTCTACGAAAACGGAAACTATGGTTAAAATGTTGTGTCCAAAAACTATTGTGTACAAAACCGTGTAATTTCTTTGTGTGTGAAAGTCTACGAAAACGGAAACTATGGTTAAAATGTTGTGTCCAAAAACTATTGTGTACAAAATCATGTCCAAAAATAATGTGTACAAACACTATGCCTATGATTTATTCGAATTCAATATGCACAATTATTATAAATTATCTTTTGTTTTTTTCATCTTTCATCTTTCGATTTTTTTTCATCTTTCGAAAAAAACTCATGGCCTCAACCTAGTGATGGCCCACTACTGAGCATGGGTCTTTTCTCATATTGAGGAGCTCTAAAACATACTCCACCACGCTGCTTATCAATAGCTGCTTAGCAATACGCATCAATGCGTATTGCTGGAGGAGTAAAGTCAAGCCAAGTAACGGAAGTTTCTATGCCGACTATATATTTACATAGACAAAAACCTTTACATATTCAGAGACATGTGTACGAGTATTTCGTACTTAAATCTGTAAATAGTTTCAAATTCCTGTTTACAAAAAATGCTACAGGAACACTTCTTTAAGTCAATGTTAGAGAATTTTGAAACAAAATTGTTCACAAGGTCCTTCAGTCTTTTATAAATTAAATTGTTTCGTCAAAGATGTAAGGTTAAATAGATGGTGCACGCTCGAGACAGTGCTACATATTGCCAGGATTTCTGGTTTCCCTATACAAAGGAACCCTATTTAGATTTCATTGTCAATTCGTCCGTCTGTCAGGTCTTTATATAGGTAGAGACGTAATAGGTAAATATTACCTGTAATAATCTAGTGGTGTGAACGTTGGTTTCTCGAACAGAAAGTCCGGAGTTCAAATTCCATACACTCTTCAAATTTTTAAAGTTATGTGCGGTGTTAAGTTGTTCATCACTTCTTACGGTGAAGGAAAGCAACGTAAGAAAACTTGTACTGTAGAGAATTCTCCATCAAGTTCTCAAATCTGCGAACCAACCCGTACTTGACCATCGTGGCGGACTATGGCCTATAGCACATTGTGAGTAAAGACCTGAGTCGAGTCATGTAGTGGGAGTGTTCTAGGTTGCAATGAGGTACAAGTGGTTTTAACTATAGGAATAGTGAAGTGCCAAGCAGATGGACGTTACCAAAGCCTGCAGTGAGCTGGCCCTGAAATACTCCTTATAAAATCAACATAATGAAGTCGGTATATTGGTACCGTAATTATGGCGATCGTATTGAATATGGCGCGTGATTATGCTAGGGCAAAACCTATTAGGTCCTTAAATTTTTCGATTTCGATCATACATCATCATCATACATCATCATCATCATCATAAATCATCTCTTCTTTACTCTCTCTTCGGACATTTTATCAAAATTGCGAATTTTTATTTTAATTTTTACATTTTAATTGGGTAAAATTATTCATAAATCTCTGCTTGGTTTCGCCATGCAAAAAAACAAAATTATTATGTGTTTCATTAACGGTTTTTGTGGGTCCTAGTTGATAGTAGACCCGGGTATTTAGAAGGCATGGGGATCCAGCACGTAGAAGCTCCTTAGAGACAGTTTAATGAACTTGTGATGTGGTACCATTAAATTATTGTTTTTTTTTTATTACCGGGGCCTATCAGCGAATATACTGGAGGTATTTGACTTTTACTTTTAGTCTACGGCGCATAAAAAGAGCTAATGATAAGTTTATTTGCTTGTGTGTTTGTCCGTGCCATCGTACCTCTCAAACTGGTGACAAGATTTTGATCTAGAAAGCTTTGAGTAGTGGTACGGTTTATAATACTTAGGGCTCTGTACTAAAAGCCTGCATTTTAAATATTTTACTAAAGCTTGTTTTATCTCTACCATAGCTGCTATTAAGTATTAGTTAAAGCGGTATCCATCCACCCCACGTCTGTGTTTCGTAATATCTGTACGTTAGTATCTCATAGAGAGTATGTTTTCTGTTTATTCACTACACAAGCGGCCGGAGGCGCTTCAAATATTTGATTACTGCCGTCGACTGCGGTCCTCTCATGCCAGCTCAATTTTATTAGCTAATAGCGGAGCCCCGTTCGTTTATTATATCGCAGCAATAAGTTAATTTATTGGGAAAATTTATGAAATTACCTCCATAAATACTGGGTCGTGTAATGTTATTTTTATTGATTTTTTTATGTAGCTGGTCGATGGGCAGCGTGGTTTCTTGGTAGCACTTTGGGGTATTGGGATGACTTGAAATACTAAGTCCAGTCCATTGCTCCAATATAATGCCGAGGATCTTCTAAGGGTATAGGAATCAGCTGTTTGGTATTAGGGCCACATAATAGCAAGCCGTTATAAACATCAAACGATGTATTCTTACTCAGAAAAGAAGTACGTTACGCAATTGCGTGATGGTATATATGTATGCAGGAATAAATTGGCATGATGGCTGTAAATAAAAATAAAATTAAAAATTTATATTAAATTACATTTACTTAATATACAATATGACATTCCGCCATATTACATAAAACGCGATTCAAAAGCGAGTGACGTCACCATTTTGTAACCTATATGTTAATGTATATATTTACTGACGTAGAGTGAAATGCAGCAGTGTCGTAAGAGAGAGAGAGACTCCGTTGCTGTATTTGAATTGAAATTTACGTTAAATTAAGAAAAATCCAATTTTACTTAAGAACGTTTATTTTTCAAATATAACATATTTTGGATAAAAAAGATACAAGAAAACACTTTGGGGATTCTTTTCAAAATCGTTTACTATGCTTTTTCTGTCACCTCTTACAAACTCTTCTTGCGTATGATTGCACAAGAAGAAGCGCTCATCTCCTCAGCCCGAAGTCTTGCGTTGATACTAAATGATAATCAGGCTTAAGCCTCCTCAGTCGCTAAGCAAGCATGGGATTCCTCTTCCAGTCCATGATAATGCCCGAGAAGACAGTTCATTTTGCCGTGAATACATCACAAACTCCCGCCTCCATTCAGAAGAAGAGTGGATATTTTACTGTATTGGGAGGGAACTGCGCGGGAAGTAGTTGTAGAAAACTAAGATCAGCTCAACAAACTGACTATAGAAGACAAAACGCCAACAGAATTAAAGTGAATATTCTATTTCACCCAGGACAATGTTACAATCGTATTTATATCTCCTATCTCTGTCACACGTAGCAATTTAGAACTTCTCCGGTATCCATTACCTGCTTTATCCATTTTATTTACTTTTCAGTACAGGTGGGGTAGCTCGCGACCCCATACGTGACTGGGTAGTAAATGTCTCACAAAACAGCGATCGGCCGATAACTTAATCTAGTTCCCCATTGTAACATACACGGGGATCCGAAGAAGTTGCCCTCTTGAATTTATTTTGGGATTGGTACCTTATAAAGTGTTTTTTTGCTGACCTTATGGTAAGGTCAACAAAATAGTGAGTCGAGTGAGTTCGATTGGTATTTTTTTTCCATGTCTTGAACTTTGTGCCGTAGTTTTTTCTGTATTTTTATGTGATTTTTATTAATTCGTCTGTTTCTTTAATATTTTTTAAAATGTCGAATTGAAAACATGAAGTATCGCGTTCTGGAATATGCCTGAAAGCGAGACTAAGACTAATTCCTTGACCTGAAAAAACCCTAACTTGCAATTTTCTGTGCAGTGCAGATTTCAAGTACCGTGTTCAATTAGCAAAAAATATTATTTACTTTTATTTAGAAAATGAATTATGACCCCGTTGTCGAAGTTCTTAACACATAAAATTCTGTGTTGAACCATACATAATACCTACTTCCATGTGTGGGCTTAAGAGAAAAGTTCCTAATTCAAAACTTGAAGTCGTGAGTACCCGTGCAACATAACCCGACCGGAAGCGACCCGTGCGCACGTAATGTTTAGCCCTGTCCGCTTCCGGTTCGTTTGTTAACCAAACAACCGTACGATGTGTGTTTAAAGAAACTGAATCGGTTATCCTTCTTAGGACTGGAATATGACTTTTCACTTGGATGTTCTTATAAATAAATATGTTTGGACAACTTGCACACGGCCATCTGACAACTGAGCAGTAGCTTGTACTATGATCAGATCACTGATAAACATACATATATGTTTTAAAATACATACTTATATAAAAATTTACATCTAGACACACAGAACAAACATTCTTGCTCATCACAGAAAAGTTTGACCTGGGTGGGAATCGAACCCAGGACCTTCGATGTAGCAGTCAGGTTCCTTAACCACTAGTCCAATGAGCCTGTCATAAATTAAGTTATAAATGGATGCAGTCAATTTTTTCACAGCAATTAGCTGCAATAGCGGTTATAGCCTAATGGTTTGAAAGTTGGTCTCTAAAACGGAAAGTCTGGAGTTCAAATTCTGCGTTAATATTTAAAATTATGTGCGTATTATAAGTAAATTATCTCTTGGATCGGTAAATGAAAACATCATACATCATCATCATCATCACCATAGCCTGTAGTCCTGCGAATTCTCCCATAGAGTTCGCCAAGGTGAAGTTCACCATCCGTTTTTGGCTAGCCTTGCGGCCAGCCAAGTACCCGTACTGAATAGCCAGTTGTGGGTCGCAATGAGATGCATTGGATTTTTTTTAACTAGGCATGGTATGGTCCACATTATTTGTCTCTATTACTCCTCAGAAAAAAGAAGAAGAAAAAATTATTCCAATATACTTAAAAGGATTTTGTTTCAATAGCTTACATATTAAAATATATAAATAATGTATTTATTAAATTATTAATGTAGCTACACTATTAATTTAAGCACTATAGGAATAGGTTCGCACAGAGAATTTGCCGTGGCACTTATCCACTGATTTTCAGTACGAACCTGTTCGTATAGTTCGGATATACGCAGCGCTTTCTCTTGTAAGATTCCATGTGTTACTGATTGGACTACATCAGTAATATTTCGAATCCACTTCGAGATAAAAACACCGCTACGAATTCTCCACCAATGTATAAGTATACATTCTGTAGAACTGCAGACTAAATAGATTAACTGCAATATAAAATGATATAGAAACAAAGGTGATAACGTTATTTATATTCGTAGCATACGTCGAGTTGAGACCCGTAGATCCTCCTCGAAACTTCATCCCGAGTTACATAATCACTAAAACCTTCACGAAAGTTAAAAAGTCCTGTACGTGGCTCGCGTGCCAACAGTGAACTATCTCACTTTTAGCCCTCACCTCTAACAAATAAAGTAGCCAAGTTAAGACTGTCGAAAAACAAAACGTTTGCAATATATGGATAAGACGTTTTTAATTCAATAGTAATTATAATTAACCAGCGACGTCTCACTATTTTTGTGCGGATACCCTACCCGTTTGTGATTTATTTGCAAGTTCGTAAATGCTTAGATTGTACCTATGAAAATGTGTTCGTTGTGATGTATGTTCTGCCATTGATAATTCCAATAATTAACATCCTAAAGGGGCCAAAACACGAATACAATATAATGTTATGGCTTTTCTACAAAGCCTGCATTATTTTTTATTGTAATTTTTTTTCTTTGCCGTACCAATAAGGCTTTAATTCATAAGGCATCAAATATAATTTCTACATTGTGTTTTTTAAAGAGGCGCATAAGCCTATGTAACATTTATGTATATTACCTATCCTATATTTGCAATGTAAATTTATGACTTAGAAAAATCTTTTAAAACTAATTATTACTGTTTCTTGATTCAAATACATAATAATATCTTTTGACAGTAGTTATTTCTAGTTGATAATGAAAAATAATAATAATGTTATATTATAGTTATAAAAGTTTTTTACGACATTATCTGTCGTATGGTTGTATTAAAGTAAAACAATAATTTCGGGGTACAATCTCAAAATTATAGCTAATTATTACCTTAGTAGACTGGTTTACTTTTTTTTGGTATAGGACGTTATTTACTAAAATTTTCAATCTTGTCGTAGAGTTTTTGTATGACGTCATAATAGTATTTCCTCATTCTTTTCTTAGTTCACCACAGACTTATTTTAGATAAGATGAACGTAAGTAAATTATCCGAATCGTTTTAACTATACTAATCTAAAATCTGTACAAATAAATAAAACAACATTATTTCCACACGGTCCTCTTTTGAGAAAGCAAGCGTAGTTTAAACTTGTAATGTCTTATCCACTTTACCATAACATGCGACGCGAATTGCAATACTCACGGCAGTTTAGTGTTAGACGAAGCCATTGTGACGGGCATACCATTTAAGGGTTAGCTACGTGTTCAGTTTACAACATTTTATGAATGCATTCGCAAAATTGTATGTGTGTATAGCACCTATGGGTTAAGATAATATTTTATATTTTAATAGGCTCAGCGTCAGCAACAGCTTAACGTATTATTTTTAAACAATGTTTTTTTAAAGCATTTAAAAACATAAGCTTTAAATGTCTAATACAAAGAAATACACAAAATTTCTTAACTGCATTGTTAACTGTTGAGGAGTTCCCTTCTCTGGAGCCAGTCCTGAACGAAGTATCAGGTCATACTTGTCATCGGAATTGAAGCAGTGCAAAATTTCAGCCCCATAGTGTAAGAGGAAGTGGGATTAATAAGCTTGCAATATTTGACCCGAACACTGCAAGTTAAATAAAAGCTTGTAAAAAGTAATATATTTTTTAATTTTTTACGTGATGAGCAGGCAAACGAGCACACGGTCACCTGATGGTAGGTACTCACTGCCACCCATGGACATTAACAACAGACTGTGTTGTTACCAACGCGTTTTAAGTCAAGAAGTAATAGACCAGCGAGAAAGTGAAAGAACCAAATGCAGTATATTGTTGAAGCAACTAGAATGAATAAAGACATAAAATAACCCCAGATACTCCAACAACACAGCTTCAGTACGGGTGACAGACGAAGAATCAGAAAGTGGATGGCTAAACGACGGGGAGAAAAAGAGGTCATTTATACCGTATAGAATAAGTGGCCCACATTGGTTGTTTCTAAGTGGTTTCAAGTCAAGAGACTTCTCTAAGTTGCTGCTTCAGTTTTTTACCGAAAACGCATAAGTCATATTATTGTTATTTCTGATGTGAATAAGAAACTGAATCCACTTACCGCGATCCTGTCACAGTTATATAACGGCTATTCGCTCACAAACTAAAACCAGTTTAAGTAGTTTCTACAATTCATTAAGTAATGGACTTGTAACTAAACGACATACTTAATATAAAGGTTCTGCCAACCTTTATTATCTATCGGAAGTGGGGTTGCCATCTTCAGATTGGATATTTATGACGGCAGTGTGTACACCCCATAAATAAATCCATACCGCGGCAAAGTTATTGCGTCCATAGATCAATTATTACTAAGAATGGACGAATGAAAGAATGAATAATTCAACTTGCAGATGTTTGAAAACATCATTTAATGGATGGTAAATATTTGGTTTCAACTAATGAGAGTGGGACTCTCATACTGACTCTGACATACTCCTCCACACTACTCCAATGAGGTTTGATGGAGAGGTAATGGTGGTGATCTGCTCGGAGGTTTTTATACCATGCGAAGTTCCGACATGGTTTAACGAAGGTTATCTAACAACTGGGACCCATGGTTTTACGTGCCTTCTGAAGCACGGAACCCTCATGAAAGTTTTCCCACTAGCGGTCACCCATTCTCCTATCTTCTGTGCTCTGTGTTGCTTAACTCTGCAATATTTTATAATCTGCAATTTTTTATAAGGTAAACATTGTAAAGTAATGTCTATACTTTATTTGGTCTATGGTAAGAGTTCGAAGTTGAAAGTAAAGTTTGGTCAAGTTGATTTCAAAGTGACTAGTCTGCTTTCTAAGTCCTAGTCTACTCTCGATTTATTTACCTTCGTCCTGTTTACTTTGAAATAATGGTTTTTCGTTTATTCGCAATTCGATATACCTAATCTTAGGTGAAGAAACTAAAAGTTTTTTTTAAACTATTTTACTCTATGTCAATGCTGGTAAAATCTGATTTTTTATTACAAGCTGTTATTTAACTTGCAGTGTATGATGCTGAAATTTTGCATAAGCCTTCCGTCTCGATTACAGTGCATTTTTATGAAAAGCATGACCTGATACTACGTACAGGATTGACTCCAGACAAGGGAAATCCTCAACGGATAACTATACAGTTACGAAATTTGTGTAATTATTTGTGTAAGGCCTCTATAATATTTTTTTTTCATCTCTTTATTTTTAAAATGATTTACTCGGTGGCAAGTTACATTATACTTCCACTACGGCTTGCAGTGTAATGTTGATTACATCTAATGATTTCGTGTGTCCTCTCTCCGTTCTCATTGCCTTATGTCTTCGGGCTGGCATCGCCATATTTTGCATATCATCTCTTCGTATTACTTGGCCGCGTTTGGTCTCGCCTTGCCTTGCTTCGTGGTACTTCACATCACTTTGTCTCGTTTGTCTCACATTGCTATATCTCAGCCACCTTGTTTTGGTTTTAATTAAGGTATATGCGTTACTTTACTCGAATATCTTAGCAAACACTTTTCTGTCTTTTCACATTGTATTCTAACAAAATCGGGCGTAATATTTCATATTGGCGGAGTACCCTGCGTAGAATTCTCGAAGGCAGTAATAAGGCAGCGATATTAAGAAGGGCAGTCCTCGCCTGCGGCGTTCTATCGGCTTTATGCTTTGCGCTTTATTGACGCATATTCGTGGAGAATATAAATGCCCCACTGTATTATTGTCTGCAAAAGCCTGTCGATAGAGATGAGCTTTAGTACGGGAAATCGGTATGGTTTCAACCTTTACACTATTGTGCGCGGGTCTCTCCTTGTAACTGAAGAGATATGGAGCATTTATCACGCTGTGTCAACGTGTAACCCTCCAGCGTTAGTGGCCATGGGTTAGAAGTTTTTATAACCCCCGCAAGCCTCTGGACACGCTTTGACTACTGCTATTTAAGCTGCCCTCTGCTATGATAGCGCTCAAGAATTTCGTACCGAACGCGCTTGCTGTTGCTTAAGTCCATTGATCACAGTGCCACGCGGACATAGTCGCAGGAAAAAACGACTGCTATATAACAAACTCAAGCTAACAATTAACAAGCAACTTGATATTAATAATATTGATAATATTAATAATGTATTCGATTTTCTTTTGGACAATTTTATAGGATATATTTAATTAAATAATTTCAATCATCAATCAATTAATTGGGTAAATTGGGGAGTCCTCGCAATTCCCTCATAACATCCTGGAGAAAGAGAGGGGCTGAAAACCAGCGCTGCTGGAAACCACGGCCTCTTGTCAGTCGGCATTAGATGAGTCCCTGACCCAAAAGCCTACCTGAAGATCGTAATTGTTTAAATTTTATGAGTATTTTTGGCAATAAACATATTTTATTACTATTATTACATTTGAAGGCTAGGTCTGTAACGGACTAATAGACAAAAGTCTTATAAATATCACTCCGTTGGAACCCCTACGGTAGGAAAACCCAAAATTGTACCTAAAAATTTTACACTAGATATTCTATAAAAGATTTGTTCTGGTTAGTCTACAAAGCGTTCAGTCAATATTGACACATTGGTGGGTCGTTTTCCGCCGCAGGCCTTTTGACCCAACCTTCAGCAACGTGGGGAAATTCCTATAATATTCATTTTAGAATATTTTGCGGGAGACAAAGTATTATTACTTTTAATTTTGGTGACCTTATCATATCGATCCCACATGATGGAATGTGGCGATGATGTCTAAGGTGTCGTATGTGGTATGAAAAGATTGTTAAAATATAAAATTAAAATATGTTGCAGTAAAAAATCTTCGTTCCTACTTTCAATGTCCTTTCACTTCACTCTTTTTTCAATTTCACCTCATTCTCAATTCAGTTTTACTTCACTCTCCTTTCAATCTCAGTTCACTCGCACTTCAGTCTTTTTTAAATCGCACTTCTATCTCTGATCAATCTCACTTCAATCGTGCTTAAGTTTCTTTTCAATCGCACTTCAATATTAATTCAGTCTCTTTTCCATCGCGCTTCAGTTTCTTTTCAATCGTACTTCAGTCTCTTTGGAATTTGACTTTAGTCTCACTTCAATCCCTGTTTAATTAACACTGAAGTTAATTCTTTAATGTTCAGTTCACTCCCACCTTATAGTCATAATTGCGACAAGAAACTGTGACGTAAAGAGTAGTTGCGACGCTTGAGATTCTGGGCACGCTCAGCTGCAGCCTTCAGTGTACTGTAAAAATATCGCTTCACGTTCACTTCAATCTTACTTCAGTCGTACTTTAATCTCACTTCAGTCTTACTTCACTTTCTTTTCAATCTGACTTCACTCTTATTTCAATCCCACTTTACTATCATTTCAATATAATCATAAATTTTTTATTTTTATGTTTTTTATACGTGTTTTTTTTTCTCTTATCTTTTCTTTCTTCTCTTACTTACCATACCAAAAAAAAAACTGTTTCTCTCACACCAGTTAAGTAAGCTGGATGAGAGCTGTGCTAGAGATAAGATAGCCTTTGTAATAATTTTTGTATATGTACTGACTTTTTTAAAAAGTGTACAATAAAACATTAAATAAATGCAAAGATAATTTGTGTCCTTATTTATTCTGATCGCCCAGGAAAGCAGGTGGGTAAACATTAGTGGTTTGGCTTTGTTCATGCTCAACCTTATAACTGAGAAGGCCTAAAGTCAAGGCACGCTGCTCCAAAATGGATTGGTAAAGGCCAAAATAAGGGCCAGGAGTTTGTAAGACACTCCGAAAAGATTAAGAAAAATCTAAATTTCTATAGTAAGTGCCGCAAATTTATCAACATATACTATAATAGAATTCAAAGTGCATTTTTTGTGTACATTTAATATTTTTCTCTAATATACGAGTATATATTTCTTTACCATGAATAAGTTTGACTAGGATATACGACATATGTGGCAGCAGTACGCAACACAACATCTGACATGAGCTTTACAAAGGGTTAATAATTGTTTTGGTGTGAAGTACTGCCGAAACGTAGTAAGGAGTTTCCTAGCAGCTGCCTTAGCTTTGGACTCAATGAACCGCCCATAGTTAAGGTTCGAGGATTCCTCTACCCCAAGTAACTGAAGGCGGTACGCACATTCCAAGTATACCGAGATAGAGCTCGAAAATATTTTCCTGGAATTATTTTCTGTTTGTCTGAACGCGCATTACGTGAAAACCCTTGCACAGATATAGTGATACTTGGCAGACTAACTTATATCCCGGATGAACGGTTAGGATATCCCCGATTAACAGTTAGGGGTTTCCTTGGGATAGGGGATGAAAATTTGTATGGGAATTTTCTTAAATATCGACTAATTTACTTGAAATTTGCAACAAACTTTATTTATATTGATAATTACACGTTTCTCACTTTTTATATTATATAATGAAAAGAAATTATTGGCAAAATAATACGAATTTTTTTTTTAAAACAAGCACCTGGGTTATCCGTGTATGTATATTTGAATTTGGAATTTCATATCTCTAATATAGAACTTCTAATATTAATTCAGCTTTTCTTTAATTTTTATCCTATGAGGCATAGAAGGGAGGTTGAAATTTTGTTCGAAAAATCCTCTTATTTTATTTGTAACCAAGAATTTATTTTCTAATTCCAGTACTCTAATTGTCAGTTTATTAGTAAAAACAAAAAAGGGATGTAAGCGAAGCTACCGGTATAGCTAGTATTATAAATGAAAAATTTGAGAAGATGGATGGATTTTTGTTACTTCTTCACGCAAAAACTACTAAACCGATCTGAACGAAATTTAGTGCAGGGATAGGTTATAGTCTCAAATAACACATAGGCTGTTTTTTATCAACGAACCACGCAAGCAAAGCCGTCGGCAAACACTAGTATTTCGCAAGTCAAAACAGCGAGCAATAATTTATTTGGCCGGTTCGTGAAACTTCGATACTGATGCAGTCAAAACCATTGCTATTTGGTCTTTGTAGGACACGTTGTCAGCTCTTCAAACACAATGTCGTTGGACCAAGCCGGAGAGTTGTGCAAACGTGTGCCGCTATCTAATCCGGATTACAACGTACTCAACTACGTACTATTGTGAAAGAAATAGAGTAGCTGTTTGTAACCCTGAAGCGTTCATTGCCCAGGCTTGTTTCGCTTGTACGCGATTGAAAAATATACAGCGGGCGCGGTCGTAAGATGGAAGTGCTAGTGGCAAGACCTGCATACGCCCTTGTGTGCTTCGGAGAGCACGTAAAGCTGTTGGTCCTGGTTGTTATCGTTAGATAGCAATCATTTAGTAGAGAGATCTTTGGGTGGTATAAACTTTCGACAGTTGGTTTGGCTTCCTTTCCATCCCTTCACCAAACCGCATTCGCGTAGCATTCTGGCGTAAGATCTAGGCCAGTATGAGTCGAATCCCAGGGCGCGCATTTTTGACTTTTGGTAGTTATGTGCGTTTTAAGTATTTAAATGTCACTCGCTATAACGGCGAAGGAAAACATCGTGAGTAAAACTTACATGCCGGGGAGTTTGCTAAACTCAAAGGTGTGTGAAATGAAGTGCCAATCCGCACTTGGCGAACGTGGTTGACTATGGTCTTAACCTTCTCATTAAGGGAAGAGACCCGTGCCCAATAGTGGGCTGTCATGGGTTGTGATAATGATTACTACACGCCGACATAATATTCAACATGTCAGCAATGTAATCCCTACGTCGTTAACATCCCGCCAGTGCGAACAACGCACTTCGCCTCGTCTTTTATCATCCGTACCGCGAAAGACTGGAACAAGTTGTCCGCGTCGGTGTTTCCGTTTGATTACAATGTAAATGTCTTCAAGTCATGAGTGAATGGGCATCTACTAAGTCAGTGCGTTTTGCCATCAATGTCTTCATTCCCACTTACCATCAGGTGGGATCTTAGTTAAGCGCTAATTTATTCATGGTAAAAAAAAAACTGTGATAAAATTATTTTAGTATAACCACGTTACGTTTGTATAAACGCTCTGTCAAGATGTATATGGTTTGTGAATTGAACCCGAACCCTTCGTTTCACAGGTCAGCACGTAGCTTCCGGGTCGTTAAGCTATCATGGTTGAGAAGAGCGTGAAGACTCCCTAATTTTATGTCTACTCAACTCTAGTGAAGAATCTGTGAAACAAAGCCACCTTGGGTAGTTTGAAGTTCCCACTTATGTATTCCATTCTCATCTTAAAATAGCTGGATTATACAACGGGACCCACGTCTTCTTAAACAGAGTAAATATGTCACTTCTCATACATTCTCACAGATTATATATATCATTCCCTTTTTCCTCAAATCCCTACTAATAATTTTGAAGCGTAAGTAACTGTCTGTCTCTGTATAACATTTTTATGCCTAAACCAACCGATATTGTTTAAATATATAAAATAAATAGTAATTGCACCTGCCATATCTAAGTTTCTTTATTCTTACTAACTCTTCATCTAAAGGTTGTCTGGAAGAGATGGCTGCTTAACGATAAGGCTTTTGTCTTTGTACTTTGTCTATACGTATTTCTGTACTTTTGTTTTATTCTTGATGTACAATAAAAAGTTATAAAAATACTATATTATACTACTACTAAAAATCCTATACTATACTATTTTTGGGTTATAACTATGTTAATTTTAAACGCTCAGCGGGACTGAAGTTTATGAAAATTTGTATGAAAGTTCGTCATTGTTGAAGATGAAATAATAAAAGTTTGTTTTATGCACATAATAAGAAATAAATAGATTTTTCTAACGTTCCAGTTTAGTAAGCTTTCCCCAAAGTAACGCGGGTGAAACTGTGGTACACCTAGTATAACATAATAATTAAAGCTATCATCTCACAACAACCACCAACTTTACTCAAGGTCAGGATTCGAACCTGAAATCCTTCGGTTCACTAACAACTAGGCTAGGATCGTACTAATAATAAAATTACCAGTTTTCGTCTTTGTCACGCACATCGTTGACGACACTAAAATGTCGATAAAATACGCCATATCGGTCCCATCGTAAAGCTGGACGTTAAGGAGTGACTATGATGAAAGCGGGAAGCGGGATGGAAGTTAAGGGGCTAATTGACTTAATAAAATTAAAACAACAGACACAAGTCGCGTTTAATGACTACAAAAAAGAAGGTTCTGTATTTGAACAGCACGTAGGTATGTTTGTATGTCCACAATTTTCTCAAACACTACTGAATTTCGATTGCATTGTCGTTGTTTATATTGAATAAGCATATTTTGCAAGATTTTTTTTTTGCATATAACACATCAGGTTCAGATGTGGATCTACAAACATTTTTTATTACTTGCTTGTAAATTTATTTGAAGTCGGTTTAATGAGACAATCTTTAAGTAAATTTATAAATTATTTGGGCCTTTTTATGCTGTCATGCATTGGCTTTTTTATTATGTATAGTAGTGAACATTTCAACAATCAAAATTACAAGAAAGTAGGTACTTCAACTTGTGTTAAAACATATGTAGCAGTGGACAAAATTGTGACAGAGAGTGATGGACAAATAGTAGGTAATTTGTATCTCGCACTCAGAGTGTATAAGGGTTACTTAAATCGCTCATTAGCACAGATTTTCTATGCATATTCTGTACTAAGAAACAATTTAAGTAACCATTAACGACTTTAACAGCGGCAGTCAACTCTTCAGTTAATCATTATTTTCTTCATATTTATAACTGCTCTCCGCTCTCGCCTCTCACCAAAATCTAATCCTTAGGCGCACCCAGCGGCGAATAGCTCTTATAATGTGTGAAATAAAAACTCAACGTCAATACGATTGCCTTATATTTTATGGCCAACTTTATAAGAAGGGGAGGTTACGTCACAGGGCAGGTTAAGACACGTGTGTTTTATTATTTTAGACGTGTAGTTATGAAGGGCCGTTCTGCATTTTCTTTTTTCTAAGTTATTGCCCTCGCATCTGTAGCATCAGAAGTTGATTATAATTTGCTATGGTGAAGGAAAATATCGTTAGGAACCCTGAACTGAGTCATCTATAAAATTTTCAAAGGTGAAGCTGACTATTCCGCACTTGACAAGGACTTGGACTATCTAATGCCTGTACTTCTCATATTGTAAGTCACTCTCAGCCCAGTAGTGGGCGCTTCAGTGTCAACCGCAGAAGAGATTTTTTACAATTCAGTAATAGATTATTTCAAACATCATCCATGTACATACAAACAGTAATTAGTTTTTTACAGTACATAAATCGAACCGAAGCGAATAATAGTTATTTGAATGAAATCGTAGGGATTCATCAGAAACAATAGCTTACTAAACGACAATCAAAAGTTAACAATACAAAGTCCCTACATCAATAAAATGAATAAAAAAATATAAAAAAAGTTGATAAAGTCTATCCTATACCTATCTCTTATCGGATTTATAAACGACTAGAAGCCCGCCCCGGCTTCGTACAGGTGCTAATTTTGTGTTTTATAGAACATTTTTTTATCTATCATCAACCGTTTCTACAACGCATGCTATCAAACAAATTTTACAGTACTTTTTTTACTCCTTGGGTTAAATAATTGAAGTTTTAGTAAGAATCCCGATTTTTTCTAGATATAATAGAATATAGATATATAGAATAGCCTATGTCACTCAGTGAAAATGTAGCATTATAATAGTGAAAGAGTTTCTTCGTTACAAACGTACAAAAATACAAATCTTTTCTCTTTATTATAAGTATGGATACGAGTTCAAACTGGTCGGATAAAAACCGGCCAAAAAATTAAATAGAAAATTGTAATATTTAAACTTTTCTTTCTAGCCAGTAAAGATGCCCTATCTTGTTCTAGCATTTAAAGCCTGTATTAAGATTAGATTGCGCATATTCCTGATGCAAAGCACACAGAAGGAACGTAAACAATGTTCAACCACTTTAGAACTGACGCGGTTGAGCTCCTACCATGCCTTTCATCAAGTCGAAGTGAAAAAATAGGAAAAATGTGAGTCACTGACCGGTTGTTCTAGTGGTAAGTATATACCGAAGGTCGTGGGTTTGGTTCCCACCCAGCTCCAACTTTTCTGTGATGAGCAGAAATGTTTGTGTCTGGGTGTAAAAAATATATTAGTAAGTATTTAAAAATATATAATTTATTAACTAAAAAAAAACAAAATACAAACAAAGTGTGATGGCTTGAACGCTGGTAAAGTTTGTCTCTCAAACGGGTTTAAATCCTGCGGCTCACATCTAATATTCAAACTTGCAGAAGCACTTGGCCAGCGTGGTGGACTATGGCCTGTATAACTCACATTGTGAGTGGAGATCCGAGCCCAGTAGTGGAACAATTATTAGTAGCCATGATGACGTATGTTTATTAGTTGTCACATCACCATAGTTCAAGCTACCGCTTAGTTTGGGGCTGTGTGTGAGTTGTCCAAAGATTTATTTATTTATTCAGTACTTTCGATATCCCATCGAGAGACATATTTGTTCCGTGGTAACAGGTAAGGTACGGGAGGTGTTGGTTTGCATTCTACCCGCATTCCACATTCAATTTCCTTCAAACAATTTTGTGCACACGGGGACTTTATTAGATCTGCTTATTGTGTACGTGTTATATTTTTATATATAAAACGTATTAAATTAAAAATAATAAAAGAAATTTTAATGACATCTTATGGAATTTCCGCAATATGCTCATAGTTTCTAAGCCGCGAGTTATAAAGCAATGAAGATTTTGAAATTAATATATTTATTAAAAAATATATATTATAATTTTTTGTATGTTCGCTTTCATTTTTATTGGGTGTAACGATTTTTTTATTGGAAAGTTGATGCTTCTTATAAAGTCCCATTTTAATTTAAATCACCAGTGACTACTAGTTTTCGATTTATGCCTAATCATGCGAATTTAATTAGCTACAATTACGATGAAGTAATTGTAAGTTGGTTTTTTATAAATGCTAATAAAGATAATAATTAATGCAAGAATTTGTTTATTTGTCAGTTTATTTGTTTTTCCGTATGTCTTCTGCTAAGCTTGGTAGTATTTAAAATTTGATTTAATTTAATAGTTCACAAATA
>DWJZ01000541.1:0-31088 GCA_018249125.1 Asbolis capucinus
AGAGCATGAGACTCTTAATCTCAGGGTCGTGGGTTCGAGCCCCACGTTGGGCGGTTGTTTTTTTGTTTTTGTTTTGTTTCAACGTTTGTTATTATCTATTTAAAATAAAAAATTGGTTTTATTATTTGAATTAAATAATTAAATTGCACCTCTGCTTAAATTTTTTATAAGTAAGCTCTAGTGCTGTGTTGTACTTTGTAAAATAATGATCTCATATAACATGGGTGAAGGTATTTATAATACAACATTAAAGTCTAAATATATCCTGGTTATATACTCGATATATATGTATATCTTGATGGCCTTATAACAAAAATTGGTAACATGATTATACATATGTAGTTTATCAGAAAGTTTGATGTAACGGCTACTCTTAATGTATTCACATAAAACTTTTTTAACTAAGCCAGAGATAATATTTTAACGAATAAATACAATTTGTACAAAATCCGTTTTGCGTTATGAACTATATATGTATGTATGTGTATGTTTTGAACTAAAGCAAAATAATATATATCATATCGGAGTAAATTTACGTCATTTTGAAAATCTTTATCGAATAACCGATAGTCAGTGGTTAAAGATTAAGTAATGGATATAGTTGGATTTTCTTTGTTGTGCATGAAACCATCTGCATACAATATACGGACTGCTATCTGTTTAGTGATACCGCCAAAATACGTCACATGACATCTTATTCCGAAAGCAAGTTGTCATTCAACTGATAATAGTTCCTAAATATGATCCCGCGACTGTACGGCAAATAAAAGATTTCGGCTGATCATTTCTGGAATCGTAACAGAACCGAATGTAGCACTTGAGATATGACGTGTCTTGTCAAAGAGTGCGCCATGACTCGCGTTTATGACTCCACATGGGACGCTTGTTGGGGGCCACTAGCCAATCAAACAGTTTACGCAACGCACGGTCGGTCGTACCGTTGAAGGGTCATGGGCTTATGGGATGGACAACACCGTTTCACGAACATTTCCCACGATGTTGTACACACTCGATGTTGACGATAGTCGTAGTGATGTGTAAATGGATTTGAACGGTAACACTTGTGAGTTGATAGCTACACTTAAAGCACCTCTTAGAATGGCGGATTCCAGTGTTATAAGTTTGTGTTATACAAAATGTTGCTTAAGAAACACGGCAGCACTATCAAACACTATATATTACGTCGTTTTTTAAGTTCACAAATCTATATATAAGGAAGTGAAACGTAATCTTTGTACCCGTTTTACAATTATTACGTGGACTGAGTACTTTGAATGTTGACACAGATAAAGTTTATAAGAAAGGCTTGCAGAAAGAGTATTTAGTAAAAATTGCATTGGAAATATATTAAATAAATAATTTTAGAATATATAACGCACAGTACTATGCGTTGAATACCCACTGACGTTCTGCAACTTCAGTACCGTCCATGATAAACTGTTCCTACCTTTGAATTTCAACTGCAGATAGGTCACTAGTGTAAATAAACCGCCACCGTTCAAATAAGTAAATAACTGATTAAACCGAATAAGTCATATATGTATATGATATTATCATACATATGACAATCAGAACTTTACGTTTTCCTCTGGATTCCAATCTGGATTGAATTTAAATTAATTACGACCATTTATGGTCTATCTTTAATCTAACGTTTATTATTGTTAATCAATTATTGAAACTCAAATTTTATCTGCTTTAGTTTAATTCAAAGAATAATAAATTGAATTGAATCAATGGTTCAACGCAGCCTATTTGATTGTTAATAGAGGAAATTTATTTTGTTAAATGAAATACTTCTATTTTCGCGTTTTCTAAGAACCGCTAATTACAAATATTATTTGGAACTTTTTAATGACTACAAAATGAGCAGTTGATTTTCTCTGTAGTACTGTTCAGTTCGCTGGCAGAAAAGTAAATGCTTATTAGAATAATTGAAAGCTCGAATCTACGCTAATTGGAGAGGAGAGGAACGGTCTTCTATCTTCAACTACCAATTAGAAGATCGATTACTTCAGTTCGTAATTGTATCACAATCAGTTTCTTCGCTAATGGTTCCGGGTTCGATTTCCGCAGAGGGAAATATGGATGGGCTTGGTGGTCGCCCAGATGGTATACAATAGTCGCATGTTGTAGACGGTTTATGTTCGGTGTGTGGGTTTAATCTTTGGTTGTTTTTTACTGCGTTATATTTATATTTTATCTTTTCTCTAAATTTTAATCGATTAATTGTCTGTAGTTACGGTTATCTAAATAGTTTATTCATAATTTGAGTTTTATCTCGTATCTGTCTGTAATAGGCAGACTAAGACCGTTTTACAGTCATTATTTCCACTGCAACCAGTAACTGCTATCTCTAATTCCAAGTAGAATTTATTATAAGAATCTATCTATCTATGCTGATTGGAACATTTCGAAATATCCCGATTAGATACGGCAGCGTTCGGTTGGTGCCGATTTCGATATGTTATTATATTTTTTTATGTGATCTAGCTATTCTAAATCTAAACATTTTCAACAGGCGAATCTATGCGAGTTTCATTATGACTGACTTGTTTATGATAGAGGTCGTTGCCCTCGTCTGGCACCGAAGTCTTAACGCCCACCAGTTGGCACCACTCGGTCAGGTAGGTACTTGGGTATCATAATATTTCTTGCACTTGAACCTGAATAGTATAATGGGTTATCCATGCTTAACGGATTATTCATCATATACCTATAGCCAGGTTTCCTCATTTTGATAAAACTTGGAAATACTCCAGTGGATGATAATTACTTTTTATTGATAAACCACTACGTTGCCTGTTTAACCTTTTGCCGTAACAACTTATAAATATCGCAATACGCGATACGCAATATGTCAACTTTCAAAGTATTATTTTGATACACCAATTATTTACAAGATTTGTCGAAATGAGAAAAACGGACTCTGTATACTATTGTGATGAAATCCTTTGTGTAACGGTATTTGGCGAACGCAGTAAAAAATTTGAAGAATTACATCTGTTACACTTATAAAGAAATTGCAGCTCTAAGACGTAATACATAATGAATGTTTTCGTAATGTTCTTTTTACTTCATGATGACCCTGACTGTCAAGCAAGAGGCCCTGGATTGGATTCTTGGTTGGTGGAGCAGATATTACATGACACATAATTATTTCTTATGGTCATAGGTTGTGTGATGTCTTGATTTTGTCCATACCACTCGAAACACAGGGGTTCCTGGTGAGGGGAAAGGAGTATGTAAGCGCTAATTATTTATTTATAAAAATTTAAAAAGATTTAGCTACTGTAAGCTTAATTAAAATATTTAAAAACACCAGCTTTAATTATGGAGCTCTTATACGATTTCATAACTGTATTATTAACACTTGACGATTTCCCTCGTCCAGAGCCGATCCTGAACGAAGTATCAGGTTATGCTTATCATAAAAATGCACTGTAATCAGGGTGGACGGTTTATGCAAAATTTCAGCTCCGTAGTGTTAGAAGAACGGGATCTCATTAAGCTTGCAAGATTTGACTCGAACAAACTAATATACTAACATACTTGACAATTTAAATAAAAGTTGATTGCTGTTTTATAAATACAAATCTTTAAACTCAAAAGTAGCTATCTGGTGGGAACAATTCCACTTGTCGTCCAGTTGGACTGGTCGAAATATTCCTTACAATATTTACCGTTACGTGTTATACCCAACATTACTAAACTAAAACATCCTACTCTAAACGGGTATAACTGCACAAAATAGAGTTTCATACACGAATGCGAGGTACAAGTACCGCCGCGGGACATGACTACATTTCGCGCAAAATTGCACTTCGCTAGTGTTGTTTGAGTCGGGCTCTGCTGTACCGGATCAGTTTATAGAAACTTGGAATCCATTGGAAAAACTTTGAATCGAATCAAGTTTGAATTTTACTTACATTCATTCGGTTCATGGCGGTACACAGTTTGAAAGTTTTTTGTATTCATCGTTGAATCTCTATTCTACCTCTTATCCGCACTGGAGCATCGTGGTGGAGTATGTGCTAGGCCTCCACAATAACGAAGGGAAACCTGTGGTTAATAGAAGGCGAAGTATGGCTTGAAGCCAAGTTGAATCTATAGTATTTCATACAACTTTCTTTCGTACAATCTTTATAGCGTATCTAGACATTTTCTGAATGCATGTTATTGCTGGTGTTTCTTACTTTATACTTTTAGGATTTCGTACTTAACAGGTGCCGACGGAGATTTAGTTTTTCGCATCTGTTTGTCCGTCTATCATAGGATTTTGCTCTAAACCTTTGAATGTAATTACAATAATACTTTAAATTGTATCGTGTACTATTTAAAATTGAATCATTATAGAAGGTTCCTATTCAGGAGACACATATTCCGCCCTGAAAATTGCACGTACTGAAAGATTGGCAGATGTTTTTCATTAGTTGATATAAGTACCGCATCCGTTTATTAACCCACTATGTCGTTTGGCTGGGTGGAAAGAACATCGCCATACGATTGCGATCCCTAAATGGCCGCAAGCCGAATGCGTCCCTCGACCGGATTAATATAAACCGAAGCGGATAGTGTTACAATTGTCCATCCCTAGATTGGCGTAAGGAGAGCACCGAGCAGTGATTGCGGCGTGAACCGTTAAGACGGTAGTTCGCAGAAACGTCCGCATTACTTGACTCCACTTGCTATCTCCAACTTAGCCTGATTATATTAAAACGATTCCCGCTATTCTTACTACGCGATACTGCATACTATTATTCTGATCGCCTTGCTGTACTTGGGAAATGAAATAGTTCAGGAGTTTCGGTGTGATTGTATTGTGTTAACGAATAATATTTGGATTGACTTTTTATTTAGCGTATATAGACGTTTTCCGTGTACTTTCGCTAGTTTTTAATGACCCTGCCGGTGAAGAAAAGAATCCCAGATTCGATTCTCGGCTGGAGGAGATATTTATGTAATGGATCCGTTTATTTTCTTCAGAGACAGTTATGGGTTAAAATTACGATTGCGGGAGTCCTAGACTGTAAGCGTTTATTTCTTAAAACATGTAAAATGCATTGGTATTTTCTGCTGTCGTAGCATTCTTAATCTTTTAATTTCATAATGATATTGTCGCCCAATAATACAGATCATGATCTCAGCGAGACACAGATGTCACATACAGTTATGATCTACTCAGTACGATCTATGCGATCTATTCAAACTGGACTAGTTTTAGCAGTACCCGTTCTAGTGTTACTTGTAACTAGTTGGTTGGTATAATTAGATTTTTAGCATTTCATGTAGGAAATAGCCGGCAAACGATGTGTTTGAATCACATGATGGTATGTAGTACCTCTATGAAATTTTTGCCCAAAAATTAAGTCGGAACACTACTAGTAGTGTGGTACCTACCCGATTATTGCAAGAGGGTGGTGGTCACTGGGTGGTGGACTTTACCAGAATATTTCAACGTCATTTTAATTTTATTAATTTTAAATTGTAGGTTTCAGATCTGATTGTAGTATTTAACTGAAGTATATATACATATGTATAGCTTCAGATGTTTTGTATACTGAAAACAATAAGAACAGAGAAATGCCACAATGAAAATCTTTCCGCATGCCCGTCCAGATTCGTGTGGGCCGATGCATAAACAGCTGAGATAAGTGAACTACGAAACTAATAAATACTCGATGGTTCTCAATTACAAGTGGCGCAGTTAAATCAGGTTTTCATCGAGCGGCTTATTAACGGTCAGATTGCGATACTGTTTTATTACTGACGCGGAAAATAAACTAGCCAATCTATGAATCGCAAATCGTGATCACCCATGGATGTCTGATTGGTGTATTTTACGAGCTATTCAGAAATATTTAAATTGGATGTTAATGGGTGTGGTATATTTTTAAACTTATATTGCTGCGGATGTTGAACATTTTAGATGCAAACGGATACTCATTTAGTTACCGAACTATTTTTTATTTCATTTTAATAAAGGAATTAACTGACATCCTTAATATCACCCTGTATTGGCAATATTTATAAAAAAAGGGAAATAACGATATGTTAAAGGGAATATTTGATAACTCATACGACGTGAAACATCAGCAACTCAATCAGACCTGCGAGACGGACGGCGTAAGCGAATCATAATAACGAAAGATTAAAATGAGATGATAAGAAATGAATCAGAAATCTTGCCGAAAAACTTAGTTACCTACCTATTATAAAGCGGTAATTTTACAAGGGATTCTTCGGTTCGATATGGGGCCAATCATTACCCGGCCAAGGCATGCTTGGTGCACCGAGCCGGGTTTTTGCAAGATCTACGGAGATATCCGTGGGCTTAAATATGCGGCGAGGTCTATAAGCTGATCAATGTGCGCACAGGTATTTCGAAATCCATCCCATCTCACTTTATTTCGCTTTTGATTGAACGTTCGCCGTCCGAAACGTGTTAAAACGACGGTTCTTATTAAAACTCTACCTCTAAAAAATCATTTTATATTTCTCAAGACGTCTTAGACGTTCCGCACCATGGAGTCGAATTGGATTTTATTCCCTTACGTGTTTTATACATTCTTTCATCTTGAGTAAAAGTCTTAGTTACTTTATTGTTCCGTGCATCTCGCGTCGGGTTGGCTCGTTAACGCGACCTTTCGGTTATTTATTATATCCTCCTTTGAAAATACAATTTCAATTCGAATACCAATAAATTTAAGGCTGTGCATACATCGGTATCCCTTTAAAATGATTGCGCGTCCGTAATTGCTTATCAGTTTCTAAACGAAAGTACTTTACACGCAAAGAATAAATAAAAAAATGTGCCGCTCTCACTGTCAAGGAGTCGCTCTCGAAACTATTTTCTATTAAATTTATTGGTCTAGAGAGGTTTTACTCGATACTAAAGAGTATTAAAAGTCTTATTTTATGCATTCGGATACTTTTCGTTCGTAATTCCCTCGACAGTTTAATGTAAACACTCTGAGTCGCGATTGTTAAGGAAAGAACAATTCAGACGATACAAGATAAAACCGAAGGCGTGAAATAAATTTATTTATAACTGGCAACCAATTGGTACTTAATTGGCGTGTCAGAGAAGCGCCGAGGTCTCAACGGCATCGAGAATGGAAATGATGTTGGCATATTTAAGAGGTTTTCCTATGAATAATGAGATTGGCAGAGGCACGCCAATTGGTTTCGTATGAAACAGCTGGCAGCGAAACGATAACAAAAAAATTCAATCATTGGCAAATATGCAGCACTGTTCAACATTCACGAACCTTTATTTTGTTTTGTATTGTGCAAAGTATAGTGGTATTTAATCTGTATGTACTTGAAGAATGGTCAATAAAATACCAGCTATCGTTTGAACAATGTATGTCTAAGATTTTTATTATACTGGCAGAAAGTTATACAAAGGAGTTTCGATTGCGCCGTTACTTTTGTAATTTGAATTGTATAACAAGCTTCTTGTAAAGATTGCCTACTGCCTAAGTGAGTAGGTTTCACTTGGGCCAAATTGTTAAGTAAAGGAATGCAACGATAGATTTTAAGCTTTAATACCGCGTGTAACTTATTCGAAATAGTACAACAAATTCCAATAACTTATTAAGTTGAAAACATAAGGCAAAAACGTTTATACACGGAGATGTATAATTTTTATTTCAAGTTGCTGTCCCGTAAATGATAAATGGAACATGTGTTATAACAACTATGGATATAAATTTACTTTGTAATCATAATATCATCGTGTTTTATGCATTCGTTCTAAGGTCATCCATATTAATATAACATGCAGTTATGAATCAGCCACATCAAAATACTTTAACTATTAGTGTTAACACGCACTAACGTGTTATGCGCGTCTGGGTACATGAATCTTGTCTTGTATACTAACAAGATTGCACGAGATATCTATTCATATAATAAAATTGTAATTGATTACACAAAAATTACTGAATATATTAATGAATATATGAAATAATAATAAACGCAAGCGAACCCGCGTGCAGACTCTAGTCATGTATAAACCTATTAGATCATGCGAAAAGAAAATATAAGGACATGTAAGATCGAATTTGGTACTGAGTTTTGATCTAGACTAGACTTTTCTTAAAATCTGCCTAGGAATACGAGTGAACATCGCGTGTATGAACCGCTGTCAATTATCATTCTTAATATCAAGGGCTGATTTATTAGAGATGCATCCTTCACTTGTTGCACCAATTATTTACATACTGAATTTATACTTCTCAGGTAGGAATTAATGTTAGAACTTTGACTATCGGTTCGATCAATAACTTTAAAGGATCAAGTTTCATAGTTCTGGGTAGTTGTTCTGGAGTTTCAATTTCTATGATATCAAATAATCTACAGCAGTTCTGCAATGCTGGATTTCTATAGTTTGCGTGTTTATATGTGTTGGCCTGAAGTTATTAGGAAGTTTTGAATTCCAATAATGTAATGTTAAAGTATAATACAATTTGTAACTTGTAGTTGACGCAAGCCCACAGGCGCGTTTCTCCTACCACGGCGAATCTTCCTATAGGACAAGCTCGTCCTGAAAGTCACGGGACCTGGAAACGTTGTGCCTAAGTTGCATAGCTGAAGTATATACTTTACAATCGATTTATTGCAACTCGGTTTTGTGTATTTCGGTTGTTCGTCTCATGAGCTGACCTCTTAATCGACTCTAACTTAAGCTACAAAATGAAAGAATTCTCATGAGAACTTTTCAACATCCATAAACTTCTAATCGGTTGAAATTAATCTTGTTTTATCATTAATCTCGCTTAATGAATACTAAAGGTGATAAAATTTGAATAAATATGATGTATAGGGAATTAGTAAATAAGGTGTGAACCCGTGCTGGCGCTGTCGCAACGTCACGGATGCGTCACTGAGACTGAACGACGACATGGCTTTTAATAAAAAAATACAGAGATAACTTTTTCTCATGGTAGACTTCTATCATTGAATATCCATTTATTTCACAAGGTTTTGTCCTATTAATCGTTCAGAGTCTACTTCATTGCGCTACTCCAATATGGATTGTAATAATACCACAGACCTCGGGTTATTTACTGGCTTGATTTGTTTACTCCACTCCTGTTGACTGCATTTTTCAAGTGTTAAATGTCTTTACACCTACTAAATACTGAAAACAGTTGAATTCAGAATTCATTGAACAGTAACGTAGAATAATGCCTACGTGCCGTTCCAAGTACGAAACGTTCAAAAACCGTACAACTATAGATTACCATTCCAACTACCGACCGCACCCCGGTCGATAGCTTACTACGATAGCTTGTTAGCCATACCTCCATTGAAAGATAATAGCGGACAAATATCTTCAGACGATTACCATACCTAGATGATTAATACCGGTTCTCGCGTATGATATTTGCACTACCGGCCGCTGTAAAAATATCGTTGCTATTTTTTAACGTCGGTGTGAAACTCCAAACCTGCTATTAGGGTAAGTATCGAGCTGGGAATGACGATAATTTGGTGATTGAGCCCCTTCGTCCGTGCGAGTCAATGTCGGCACCTGTAAAGTAATGCGATGTACTTAAGCTTTGCATGAAATATTTGCTTTAAGTAAATAAATGTTTGTAAATTTTAATGTTCCCCCAAAAAATTATGCTCATTTTTTTTATATAAATGCAAGTACGTTTTGCTGCATGAAGGGAAATATATGATTGTATACATGATATAAGTATGTAGTTCTACATCACAATATGAATTAACCCTCAGCTGCTTGAATTGGTTTGTCACTCGAGGCGGACCGACAGCCCGTCAAGCTATGAGCATCTATCTCCATCTCTCTTAACTTACTAAATGTCAGGTCGTTCCGCTGGCTAAATGCGTATATATATAAATAATGTATGCTCTGGATAAGTATAACAATAAGTATGTTTCCTTCCAATATTTTGTTTCTAAATCTACCAATCTTATAAATGCGAAAGTTTGATGATGGATGGATGGATGGATGGATGTTTGTTTGTTACTACTTCACGCTAAGAGTTGAATTTAATTTGGTACAGAGATAGATTATGGTCTAGAATAATACATAGACTACTTTTTATCAACAAACACGGCGGGCGAAGCCGTGGGCGGTCTCTAGGTAAGAAATATTTTGCAAAGTACACGAAATTTTCGACACCTCCCCTATCCAAAATAAGATCTTCCCTTTGACTAAATATCACTGCTTTCATTAATACATTTAAAAAAGTCTTATTAATTCGCTTTCACAGGAAATATTAACTTACTATGAAGGCTCTACTCTACAATAGTTTGCACTTCATTGCTATTGAAAATTGGAATGAAATGAAAACGTTCTACGCGAATAATTTATGAACTTGCAAATGAATTTTAATTTGTTATTGCCTAGGAAGTCAGCATGGCTGTTATTTTTAATTGATGATTAATTAATCTAGCCACTGTTTTAATACACTTTAGTTGCATTGTATTTTCTAAGGTATTGTATTTTCAGGTCAATATACAAGAGATGATTTTATTATTTAACTGACTATTTTGGACAATCCGCCCATCTATTTATATCGTTGTTTATTATAGTTATTTTATTTTGCTTGGTCGAAATACTTTCAATGTAGCGCCGCAACTACCGCGGCTAGTCGTCGATCGCAGCACGAATGATATACCTACTATCGTTCTATCAGTCACTGCTTTAATCCAACATGTTTTGAAAGATTCCAAATTCTGGTTGGGTTTAGCCCTAGCTTTCTCTTGTAAATGTGACCATAATTTGTAATCTACTGAGTCGAGGTCCGGGCTGTGGTTCTCTGTCTTCCTTCTCTGTTTACCTCTGTATATATGTATATCAATATTACGTCCAGAAGTATTCTGTGCTTCTCTAAAATTGTGTTTTAAGTTGTGCCATATTTCTTTGCATAACGCTTGCTTAAGTCAAGCTTTGTTAACCGATGGCCCATAATTATTTGTCGTTAAACAATTTAGTATTTTTAAAAATACTTTAAAAAGTCTTTAATTTAATTGTAACTGTGTATTTAAAGTAACGAAACAAGTTGGGGAGTTAGCAGAAGAGCTTTTCCTTTAAAGCTTCACAGAATACTCCCGAACGCCTATTCAAAAGTTCACTTACTTAGAATCTAGAGCAGTTTGCACGGAAAACTTAAAGTATCTTGGCATTTGCGCGTTTCATCCACCGCCGAAGCGAGCTTTAATTATGTAAGTTTATTGTGCTTCACTAGTTTTGAACTGACCCTGTGTATAAACGGATAAATTCTCCAAGTCGATTAGTTTTGTATGGTTAGTTTATTTATGCCGGAACTTCTCATTATAACTAGTTTGTATTTTCGACACAAATACTTTTCTAAGGATGATATAGATGATATACTAATGATATACAGATAATAAGATTTAACGTGCTTACTTCTTTTTTTGGAAATGTGTTTAAAAATATTGTACGACTAGTAATACTACGGCGATAAAAAATTTGTTGTAATTGAACGGGTGAAATTATAGTTACGTCATTTAGAAAATGATATTCTGGGTTATCAGTTTAGTTTTAGTAGTAATTCGTTTTATCAGTATTGTCTACCCCTTTGACTACTTGATTTACCCCTTGAATTATCAATAAGTCAGCACTGAGCATTTATTTTTAGCAAGAGGCGAATCAACTTTAAAATCCTAACGGAATACATTGTTTGCGATCTTACTAGGTTCGCATTTACCCTCGACAAAGTGAAATATTATAATTAAAGATAATTTACAATGTAATCGGACTTAACCTTACAGTAACCAACTCACAACCCAATTTCCGCGGGCAGTTACCCAAACTCCGCCTTCCAATTTAAGTAAAGCAAGTAAAAAATCGAATCCGATCTTATATTCCCATGTGTTGTGTACGTACTCGTATATGAGGTGTGACCATAACTTTTATGGAATTAATAGGACAGGTGGTTAAAGTTAACATGATTATTTTAAGCGTATTGTAAATCAAAGTGGAGAGGTATGGATTGTTCATTAAAAAAAAAGTGATATAAAAAAAGAATTGAATAAAATCTTATTATACGTTGCATAAGTAACTCCTGGAAAAATTTTAATTTTTCACGTTACTTGTCTCACACAAGGTGGCTGGCTTTACCTATGTTATAATTTATTTTACTATTCCTCATTTTCGAAGGACATACATAGTTCTTTTTACTGTTTCAATTTTCTTGCCAAACGTCTTAAAACTAGATAGTTGAAATAAAAGCATATACGCGTTTATATCATCTGATACAGTTTCGGAAAAATAATTTATAATTTTAGAGTTCATTGTGGACACCAAAATATTTTAAGACTGTATCGATCACTCACGATTCGAAATCGAAATATATTATAAATTTTGAGTACCGTTTAGAGTTTAGAAGCAAAAAACATATCTTGAAACCGGGCTTAGTGTCCGTCCCAAAACTTGACACTTTTCCTCAAGTACACCGTACCTAATTTTCGTCGACGGTCGGCCTCAGTAAAGCGTTCCACGAGCTTGGCGCCGCGGGGTTAAATTCCAATGGAATATCGACCAAGTTTGATGTTTTGACAAGCGTTATCGCCAGATGTATGCGTGAACTTTGTGATACAAAACAGTTAACGGTTAGGTTATTGTATGATATCAAGACTGAAAATATAAATTGTAATACTACATTTAATGTAGTATACAACATAACACAAACAGCGTACCACTAATTTTCTAGTAAATAGGTTATGGGCTATTGCTATTTTTCGGGCTTTTAGTGTATGAATGGTTTGGATCAATTTATGTTTTGGAAACTTATAGACGTTTTGGATGAGCTAAAATCATGCTATTATAAATTTATCATATCCATAGACTAGTTATTGTTTTATTTTTGTAATGCTAGTGTTGGATTTGTATAAAATTTACATATGTATTTAAGTGTTACTGTTTGCTTATTTAGATAAAACGAATATTATTTTTAATTATTCTCCGAAAATATCAATATTGTTCTAGATTCATACAATTTAGTCATTATTCTGTTGAATATAATTCGGTCCTATTTGTTAATATCGTAGTGTACGTAACGACCATAGTCTTATGTACTTTATAATGTTATATCGCATTTAATTATAACTCACGATCGGAAATAACCGTTTATTCGTTTGAGGAGTAAATGTAGATATCGGCGGGGCGATAATTGGTACGTGTCGAAAAAGACTCAACGCCGTAGTTAGCACTTCGCACTCGTTGTTTGCTTGTGATTCGCTTATCCTGTTATAGTTTTCTTTTTGTATCAAAATAAAACACAATTCATGATCTTTATTGGTAAGTACATAAGAGTAAAAATTGAGTAGAACGGTCGACCTAGCGATTCGCTTATCCTTTTTGTTAAAACCTCGTGAAAGTAAGTTAGTCTCTAACAACATAACCATAAGATTGAAAATGTTTTGCATGTTAATGAAACGTTTTATCTTGTTTGTAGTAAAACTACTAATTAGGTTTATTTTGCTAAGACAGCTGTGTGATGGAATCTTTGTTTTTCGTCAAAAAATTCAGATCTTTAAATTTTCCAACGTTGTGGAATTAGTGTCGTTATGTTACATCCTCTCAATCCATCACGGCCCACTATGAGCACGGATCTCTTCTCTGAATGAAGATTAAGTCCATAGTTCACCACACTGGCAAAGTGCGCATTGCCAGACTTCACACACTTTTGAGTTTTGCAAACTACTCGGCATGCAGGTTTCCTCATGATGTTTTCCTTCACCGTTATAGGAATTGACACTTAAACGCACAAAACTCGAAAAGTCAGAAGTGCGCGTCCTGGGATTCTAACCCGGATTCCCCGAGGACGAGGCTGAATTTTTAACCACTAGACTGTCACCGTTTTATGCCACATAATTCGATGTTATTTATAAATTTATAAGTAACGCGTAGTATTCCAAAGCGTGAAACTCCAATGTTGATGTTATTATTCACTGCGCACTTACACACATTTGCTGCATACTGCTATTTGCTGTTATGTGAGGAAAAATCAAAATAAACATTATTAACAGGTGACCATGCTATAAGCAAATCTAAAAACCTGGATTTTGTCCACTTCTCGGTGTATATTCATGAAATTGACGACAGTAACATTAACATAGTATCGTTGCTCAACGCGTGTTTCAATGTTCTATAGTAAATTCGAACTGATAGTTTTCAATATCTGTCCGTGCGTCTGCAGTGTATCACAGGCCCATAATACCAAAAAACTGTAATTTGGCTGTTATCACAAAGCAAGAATAAAAATTTGAAAAATATTTTTTATTTAATGCCAAAAGAATTTTTGAGATAGGTGATCGGATTTCTTTCCGGCGACTCACGATATAGGTAATGCCGTGCGCCAGCCGCTTAGTCGTGATTTATCTGCGCGCATCTTCGACCTGCGAACAGCTCGTTTATTGCCCGCTCATTATTTATAATTTATTTTTAACGGTCACCGATTTGTTGCCTCGCTATGTTGTACGTGTATCGTATGTGGTTCACCCCGCTGGTCAACGAACGATGCAATGACGTCAGCTACTATCTTTTGAAGGTCACTAGGCTATCTAGTTATCACCGAGTTTTTGTGTAATGCTCGTATCATGGTGAGGTTTCAGCCACCTACTTTCGGTAATGGAATTCTATTTGCAAAGCAACGGCCTTAATGTATTCCGAACTAAAATGTTTATTTGCCTTGTTTTGAAGTCGCTTAGCCGTTTTATTTTTGATGATCAAGCGCCCAATAACTCTCTTATATTACAGAAATCAAATATAAAATTCCTGATTTTTCTCATGATGTACTTAAGTACCGTTTTATTATATCATGGTCATGATTCTTATTTTTTTTTATTGACGTTAAAAATACTACGCATGAAATGTTTTTTTTAGTATACTTATTCAAATAAGTTACTGACTTATTGAAGACGATCATACGAGCTCAGATATTACTGTTCGATATATGCTCAGTAACTGAGTTATAAAAAAATAAGACGTCAAGAGTCTCGTCTCTAACTAATCCCTTGTATGGCTGTCGGAAATTAAGCAGTAATGTTTGGGTGGCGCGATGCCGGGATGCGGATATGGTTACGTTTTTATGAATGTACAAACTGTTCACCATTTATGGAGGGGATGTGGTCGATAATTGAACGGTCGTATTTGGACGTGTAAACAAATGCTACTGTATTATCACTATTTAATTGCTAATTATCAGAAATGCTATTACTTTGTTTATAACAAAGGTATAAAAGTGTGGCACACGAAGAGCTCCATCCCGGTTTATATTATTGTATAGGTACTTACCTATCCCGACAATATCTCATAGGGAAATTATTCCGTCTCATATGGAGGGACGTCTTAAATTTTTAACTTCTTATTAATTCATATATGTTAGTCTTAAATATTTATTGTAGTTTCTATTGCATTTGCAGATAGAAGAAAATATTGATCTATGCACCGTTCCATCATGAATATTGGTAGTAAGTTAACACACTTTTGATACGGAACCCTAAATATTTGGATTCAATCATGTCTATTTCATTATCTGAATATTAAAGCTTAGCAATTTTCTTTAACCAAAACGTAAGGTAGCGATGTGAATTAAATAATTTTTATTAACACCATGACTTGATAATTTAGTCCCAGACATATTACATGTAGCTCATGAGTCTTAACACATAATTACCGTACCCTTTAGACTTCGTTTAGCGTTTCACAAATTCACATAATTCGTTGCTAAATAACCATTGACCTAAATTTTCTACTGTCTCGCAACAATATAGTTACAACACTCTCAAAGGAATCCGCGCTGCGAGCGATTGACGCCGTGTTAATTAATAAAACGGGATCAACGCCATTGTTATAATATCAATTGTAGGATGACCCCGTGGCCGAGATAGAAAAGTTGAGTGCGGCTTTTTGGTTAGTTCTTTAATTATAAAGGATATTTAGGTAATGGACATCTGTTTGATAAGAAGTGTCTCGATCAAAACAGTATAGCGTAGTGGTTGAAACGTTGGCCTCACAAACGGGAAAGTCTTGGGTTCTGATCCGCATCTCTAATTTTTCTATTTTAATTCAAAGTTATGTGCGTATCAGAAGTTGATTCATATTGTGAGTGGAGACCCTAGCTAGGTAGAGGGACAGTTATATGTTGGTTGCAAAGATAAAGCGTCACGATCTTTCTTAAGACCAATCTCAGTGTCTGGGGTCAGTTGATGTTGCTGCTTGTTGTGTTGTACTGCTTCCCTTGTTTCTTTCTAAGTTCCGCGCATGCTGATATATTAGGTACTTCCTTCTTGGTAGGAGACGCGTTACTGGCGCCTCAGTCTGGTGATTTTAATGTCCATGGACAACCGTGATCATTTATCGTCAGATGAGCCGCCTGCTCATTTGCCTGCATATAACAAAAAGCAGCCTATGAAGATATAGACTCCTACAAAGACTGCTTTGTCATCCTTCTTAAAAATACATAGCTGAAATATACTGTGTAATCTTGAAGTATTCATAGCCCGGTGGATTGTTCCGATTGTAAGTTAACAATAGATGGCGCGATACGATAGGAGGATGGGTGACCACGAGTGCCAAAATAATCTTAATGCTATGGAGGGACACGTAAATGCGTCGGTCCTAGTTGATACCATTACATAGCAATCCTGTGGCCATGTCGGAGGCTTTCGGGCGGAATAAAAACTTCCGATAGCCACCAAACCAATTCGTTTTTGAGCTGCGTGGTGGAGGAGGCTCTATGACTCCACAGTATGTGGAGAGACCCCTGCTTTGTAGTGGGCCATCAATGGATTGAAGTCATTAACAATAAAGAAATGGTCACTGTAGTGGTTTAATATTAAGTTACTTATGTCACCGTTTAATAGACATTATGGGTCTTTGTAGTCCACCCTGGTGGGCAATATGACTTAATCGATACTTAAACAAGGAACCATAGCATTATTATTTCGCCCACGTGGTCCTCGTCGTCCCGGGTGATACGGCAATAAGTTCCCTATATTTGACGTTAATAGCCACTCAGCTCTAATACATTGCCCTTTGCATTTGTAAAGACAAACATCCTGATTGAATGCACGATTTTAGTAGATAGAGCTCATAACCTTGCGAAATATATATGGACGATATATCTCTTCGAGGATAAAACGGTAGAAAACAGCCTGATGTGACGTAAATATAAGGTAATATTCAGAGTCTTTATTGTTGTGTGAAAACATCTTATATGTTTTATTATAAGTTCTTATAGTAAAATTGCTTAAGCCAATTAACGCAAAACTTCATAGCGCAACGCACGGTCAGGTATTTAAAGTTTGACCAATAGAAGCACTAAATTTCATAAGAATCGCCGTCTTCAGAGCGAACCTTGATGACCACGTTAGAGACGATTTTATAAATATCGCTTTTCGCCCTGATATTAAAGCATAATTTATTCGCTCTGGAATGTTTCATACCGCGCCATTTGGCGATTTCATGATAACACAGTTTTTAATAGGAGAAATATATCAAACGTTTCACTATTGATACAGTGCTAATTAGTTACAGCGTTCTAAGAGACGATTAAAAAATATATGTATTTCTTTTTTAAAAATCAAGCCGAAAGTCTAATCCATTACTTACTAGGTGGGTCCGTTTATTAACGTGTTTTATAACGATTTTCCTTATTACAAAGTCGTAAAACCAAATATTTTTCAATGATGCAAAACGAAACGTACTGCCTCGAGCGTCTCTGTCGTCTGTAATACACTAGAATCGTCATAAAGGCAAATATTATAGCGGATCACAGCTGGAAGTAAGAGACGGTTGTTATTTATTATTTACGTTTCTGCGGACATTGAAATGATTATCTAGCAATCAGCCTCGGGCCGCGGTTGGTTAATAAGCCTACTTAACCGGTCATCGTCTAGCGTCTCTGGCACTGCTCGCGTGCGTTTAATATGTATCTGCATTTTCCATAACCCTTGCGAGTATTAGCTGGCACGCAGGGTGTTAGAACGCGTACTACTTTTTGCGCGAATTCTATGACGATGAAACAAGGAGCGAGAGAACGCGACAGGAAGTAACTAATTAATACGGTTAATTCAACCTCAGTTTGTAGTATAGGTGTGAAATGAAGTAAAATAATACTTAGTTTAGTCCTATCTAGCAAAGAATACTCGGTATCTAGCAAAGAATACTCGTTAGCAACCTGCATCCGGTTGCAATACTTAAAATGGCGTTATTAGAATTAAGTATGTTTTTTTATTACTATTGGTGTAAAAATAAATGATGTCACGTACTACACCTTAATTGAAGGAAGTTTTATTTGTGTCTGCACTGTGTGATACTATTTTATTTTCATTTTATTTCTGTTCAAGTAGAGACAGTCGTGTGTGTGCTGTCGCCCTTAATACAGTGACAGGTAATAGTATGGGACATTCGTAATAGTTCCGACGATTCAAGCACACGTTCGACGATGCAAAAGTTTTTGCATTCCCTATTAGATAATGATATCGTAGACTGCAAATTTGTAGTTAATGATAACTAGTACAGTTTTTAATGGATCAAACCAGGTGTGGTATGAATTCATAAGGTATGCAATGTAAGGTATATGTTGTATATGAAACTGTACTATTGCTGTATGGGTATGTCGAAGATACGCTTTTATTTAATGTGAAGTAGTGTATTATGTTAGGAAGTTATGGGCGTACAATATACTATTTTTTGTCAATATATATTCACTAAAATATTTTATTAATTTTTCCAACAATAACTTGTGTTTTTTTAATGTTTAGGGCTGTTCAAATATTTTCGGTTGATGAAGCAGTTTTTCTAATAAACCTATTCCGTTGTTGGGTATAGTTGAAACTACATTATGACTACAAAAGACGTTGAGTTTCAGTACAATTTAACAAATCACCAGCAGCTTTAGCTTTGAGCGGCTAGAATTGAGCGCAAACCGATCGCTTTGCGTTAAATCGCAACGTTCCGAATTTGTAGCACATTTCTCAGTAATCCCCTACAATCTGTTAACACAGCCGATACGTTCGTAATGAATGCGAACAAACATTTATGTATGCGTCGATCCTAGGGCACAGGACGCCAGGCCGGGCCGCCGGGCCGCGAGCGATGTCAATGAATGATATAGTTTGGCTACATGATTTGACCGTCGATACACGCGGCAGATTTACAATGCGACCAGTAATTTATGGCGATGTTCGATCTAGATGTAATTTAATGTTGTTGCCGAACGTAAATCAAGCTCATCCACCGCTCGCGTTGATACCCGCTGCTCTGGGAGACTTGCAAACTCGATAATGCCATTCCACTATCGAGTACATTCGTATTTCGTCTAGAATTTTAATTGAGCCGGCCGGATAATCTTTAATGTTTGTTGGACTAGAACAGGATCCTGATATGGTAGGACGTCTTTATTATCAGAGTGAGACGCTATCCTCGAGGCGTAGTGCGGCTGCTTCACTTTGCTTCGCTGATAGCTTTTTTTACACGATAAAACTTACGGATGTTTTAATTACTGCGTTATCAGCACTGTCACGGTTACTTTATTACGCAAGGAGAGAACTTGCAATTTAGTATCTGTATAATAATGTGTAGGTGGGAGAAGACGTACTGATAATTCGTTTATTACCATTATATTGTTATTGAGTTTTAGCCACTATGGGGTTTATTGTTAGTCAAACGTGAGATCTTGTTGTTACGTATGAAACTTTAAAAAATAAATAAATTAAGTATTTAACTAATAAACATAGAAATTAATAGTTACTAGTTTCAGTGAAGAAAATTATTGTAAAGAAACATGAAAGTTTTAATAAAGTTCTCGAAAATGTGTGAAGTCCAACAATTCGTACTTTTCTAACGTGGTGGACTTTGGCCTAGACCTCTTACTTTGTGATAGGAGACCAGAGCCCAGTCATAGGTTATAATGATGACGATGACATGTTGTTCAATTTACAGTTGGCATATTTTGTAAGTCGGTCCTAGATCCTATATATTGTTTTTTCCTACTAAAATAACCTTGATTGAACAATTGTTTGTTTTAAACCTTTGTCCTAGAATTATGTAAAAAAAAATCCACTTAAATTTCATCATGAATAAGGTTTTTGCCATCCTGTTTTATCGTATCGTTTATTTTGATGCAAAACTTGGGATTCTCATTTATGCTAGGCTGAGTGATGACTGTGAGACAGCCGAAGGTTAGCCGGTCGGGGAGTTTTTGTATTATCATATCTTCAAACCGACAGCGGGCGGCCAGGGGAATGCTTACCATATTTGTGGAAGCTCAACCGGTATCAATCGACAGCTTCTAGCCCCATATAAGAATAATTAACACTTTTCTGCTCTTCTAGTGCGACCTTGGAATATAATTGTGTGACATATGCATATAGGGAGAGATAATAGTGGCCGGTTCAATGTTCAATATGTTTTGTATACTTCTTTTTGCCTTTATCTTTATACATATCTATATTATTATCGTACTTGCATGGATATCTAAATGCCATTATAAATAGACTCTGAGAAGACGACCGTCAAAACATTAATAAGGTAGGTTCAAAGTTACACACATACCTCACCAGTAGAAATCAATAGAGCTTGTTATCCGAATATAATGAACAGAAACTTGATAGGTCAGCTATTCTATAATTTCCTCACCAACAGCGTCAGGCCAGATCAGTAGTAACAATCATGATATATTACATACATCTGCCAAACACGATAACACAAGATGGAGTAGTGGCCGATTTTTAGCTCCCTGACTTCATAGATGATTACATGTAAACCTAATAAAGCAATGATAATAAACTTTTAATCAAATTCATACCTCCGGAATCACCACTGTCTTGAGAGTGATAAAACAATACGAATTAGTGCCATGAAGCGTGAACAAATATTTATCTGTCACAAGAATGTTTGCCGTTGCCAGAAATTGAATCTGGGACCCCGTAAATCACAAGCAACTTTACTACAGGCCTGTTGAAATTCAAGTTTGCTATTGAAATTATTGGAACACACGCGTCGTAACTGCGTTGCATTTAATAACTACATGCAGATGTGGCCATTAATCGGGATCGCAGCTTATCTAAGTGATTGTGTGTCCAGAAATTAGATTTTGCCTGGGCTTGTTACAGACGGTATCCCCAACTATAATGTTATCATGCGCTGAATAGGACGGACGAAACATAGTTAGCCAACCGCAGTCGGTGTCATCCAATGAACGGGCAGAGTGGCTAAACAACGTTAGGGAGACTAAATTGACTGTTAGTAACTAAAGTCTATTAAAGTATCAGATTGGCTTTTAAATTAAAGATTTTGAGCTGCACTTATATTGAAAGTATTGGCTGACGGGATTGTCTGACATTGTAGGCTAAGTATAACAAGAGTACAACTTTGGTAAGTATTAAATGATCCACAAACTCTGAAGAAACTCTTTAAATGTAAATACTAATTTGACTTCGGAAAACCATAAAATAATATCGACGTCTAGCTACACTGGAAGTCAAGAGTGTTCAGTTTGTAAACAAAATACAATACATTTCCTTAAATTTCAAATGTGATATTATCATAAGGGACTACAATAAAAAGTATTCTATTACTCTATCTACATACTTATAATCTATAGGGGTTTAAAAAACTAAATCGCAATTCGAAGATAGCGCATACCATTTATTTTTTGCTCGTCCGTCATCTGTATTCGCATCGAAAAGCAAAACTTTTTATACAAAGCGATGGTACTTGATCCGATCTTTATTTGTCGGCTAAACAAAAACTAGATAAACCCTTTATTTCCACCTATATGGCGAATGGCTTTAGTAAATGTTATTAATGAGACGGCACTTGTAAAAACTACCCGTCGATCATAATACTGCGTCGATCGTTTCTCGTTACACGCTTTGTTCATTTCGTGGAAACTTCATAATTAGTTCGCGCTACAATTTCCTTCAGTCAGTTACAGGATTGTGTGTTGAAGAAAATATTTTTACACAATAGTTCGTGATTTTTATTCATTGCTTGGACAATGATATAAGAAATTTTTAATATCATTAATTATACAATGATATAATATACCTATACACACATAATTATGTCTGTTAGGTACTAAATACAATCTCAGGTGACTTTATTACTAATATTTTATTTAAGTAAAATGAAAATATAATTTTTCAGATTTCTTCTGACTTTTTAATTGAATAAAAATATGTAATTCTAACCTGTCAATACTAGTATATAAGATAAACACACATACAAAGATATCGTACATAGCTATGAGTACATCATACAATTACGCATCCGGTAGTTACGTGCCCGCCCCGCAGTCTCCGTATCGAGATGAACAAGCGATCCACGTCTGCGAACACCAGATTAAGAGTTACTTTCACGTACAACAGGAATTATTATTGGATACGCAGCGGTGAATATTATTTTTCTTGGAAAAAGATAGATCGCTTAAGCGATTTTACGGGAAATTAATTTTGGCAGTGAGCGACAGCGCGCGGCGGTGCTCGCGATGATTTGTTACGATCCGAGCACGCTCGTTACACTTCCCGATAATGAGGCATACCATTTGCTCAAAGGTAAAGCTAAGGCAGTAATTCAACTGCGTTATCGCACGATTCCCGGTAACCATCTCCGGTTAATGTTTTTAACGAAATTAAATCTGAAAGTTGGCCTTTAAACGCTCGTAAAATGTGTCTTTGAATGGCAATTATGTTAAACGTGTGACTTTATAATGATTTCGTTCAAAATAGTATCTTCATTGTAAGGTACGTTTTTCTATTATTCAGTTCCTCAAACCATAAAAATACAATCGTAAAACAAAAATAATAAACGAAATTACTAATTAGAAAGTAAATAATTAGGTATGTAGAGGGCGGTGACCGTTTTACGCTTAATTGACTTATTTGATGTTAGTCTAGTCCAGTTTGTGTAAGGATTACGTATATTAAATGATGATTCTTGCTTCAAATAATGATAAACATAAGAAATTTTAATCTTACTTCTACCTCTGTAATTAAATGATTGTGTCACAGTCAATTAGGCTCGTTGTTTAAAGATTAATAAAAAATAAATTCACAACCGCATTTGTAATATAAATGCGTGTACGCATTCCGCAGGCCAGATGTCGCCGCTCGACTAAGTCCGACTACAATAATTAATCTACTGTAATGCGATACGAGCCCCCTGTCGTCGCACACTTAATGCATCGTGATTTACGCGTACAGAACACGCCGTTAATCTTATTACCACTCTCAATAACTTTATCATCCGACCGGCCACAGCAGCCACCAACCAATATACGCGTTCAGAACTCCACCACGGAAATATCCGCCAGTAAGAAGCTTCCCACGAAATTTATTTTAGTCATCTTAACGATTGTGGTCGCCGCACCGAAAGCGGAAAGTTAATATGGTCGCTGCTCAAGTTCGATGAAACGGTTATAAAGGCGTACCGAATCTGATCCCACTTAGGGTTTCCATTTTAAACGACTCTTCCCGCTATGTTAGGCGGTATGCCTTTATCCTTAATAAGCTTATTTCTAAACTCCGCACTTAGAATAGTAATCGTTACGCGTTTAAGTAATACTAAACGTTGTACCGCGACTCGGCCTGCATAGAAATTTTATATGCCAATTAAGGACACTCATCTGGGCGAGGTTTCTGTGGTAGTGTCCCAATAACTGTTTTGGGAGATCAAGATGTTACTTTGATTATCTTACTCATTTACTAATTAACTAATAACATAATATTCCTTATCTATTCAATCATCAACTTTAGTTACTAGTAAAGTTAATAGAGTAAAGAACTCGGTAATTATTGAATTTTATTGCTAACGTGAAGGCAGAGTTGCGCTGCTATTTATTACGCATCAACGAATGTCCTGTAACCCATTTGTATGTAAGTTTTACTTCATTAGCATAGACTGGCTAACATGACATGATAGCATGTCCATGCGCGGCGTCCTATCCTGGTCACCTTAGAAACATTATCAAATACTCCAAATAAATATATATAGCATATTGATAATAGTATAATCTGTCATTTGAAATCACTTTTAATTCCGAACGCATCTGCTGCACGCATCTGCTGCACGCATCGGCAAATGCGGTTCAAATTCGAACTGTTATCCGCAAAAGTGTTTCAATAATCGTATGCAAATGACGAGTCCGGCGCCATTAAGAACAAAAAACTGATACTGTGAGGGATACGTTTATGAGTTTGTAATTTGCATATATTTTCGTAATAACAACTTCCGTCTGTGTGTTGGCGGACGTGTCGTGAGTTGAGGATGTACGGTAGTCCAGGTTGTAAGGCTTTATGCACACGATTTGTGTCATTCAATCGTTTTTCTAAAAATCTATAACTGGTCCTTCTAGTTTTTATGACTTTTTGTCATGGAACGAATTTGTCTTAAAAGCTATTTAATAATAATAAAAATAAAAAATAATAAAATAAATAATAAAAAATATTTGCTAATAATGAATTAAAAATTTAATCCACCAATCTATCAAATGAAATGAAATATAGCTAGTAAATACCGATATGATTAGCCCAAAGTTGGTATTACTCTTACATCGAATTACTACTAGGTATTTAAGGTTTTCATTCCTACCTTTTAGTTCTATAATTAGACCAGCAGTTGGTATCATATGACAGTATTTTTATTGTCCAATATACACCCCTTACACGCACATGCTACATACACACTTATTACAAAGTTAAAAATAGGCAAACATTTTCTTAATAACGTGGCGATGGTACACACAGACGTACAGACGTGACGTACAGTACGAACAAGGCGTTCGCGATAGCGTAGAAAAGATCGTAGTCATAAGGAGGCAACTTTACTTAAATCATATCTTATTTAGAACTCAAAAATGCATAGAGAGCAAGAGACTATAACTATGGGACAAGTATGGTTTCGGTACAAAAGTAAAGAGTAATAAAATCAGATCACTGAAGTATAAACTTGAAATCGATTATTTTCTTTGACAATGGCTAACTTTGTGTAAATTTTAAGTAACAAAGAAGAGTATGTTCCTGCTGTTTCATTGCATCTTCTATATTCAGCGTTAATGGATGTAGCCGGCTCGTTTACATAACGCGAGGTAATAAGCCGCCGCATTTAAAGTTTCATCAATAATTCATACGCGAGTATCATTTGTTAGAAGATTTTTAAGACGTCCAACGTAATAAAGTCCCAATATTTATCATATTGACTGCCTAACATGTTGAAATATCGATATACTCTTTAATTATTAACCGCTTATATGATTTACATGGGATTAAATCGGCGCATTGTAGATGTCGTTACTTTAAGTGGACATAATGTTTTGGTGTTGTTAAAACAATACTACATGTTGACATACGAGTACAAAGAACATTTTATAACGATAAATCATGAATGTAGAGACGTCGAATGCCTGTCCCACATATTTGTAGACAATGATGAAAAGCGAACGCAGGCTATTTAACAGTATGAAAAGTTACAGCGTTTATGACACTTTAGGTTTGTTGTTTATATTGATCAATCGGCTTAGTTAAATAACGCCCAAGTTAATGGATGATCGCCTTTGGCGAAAAAATCTTGAGAGCTTCCGAGGTGCTCAAAGTCGTCGGTTTTTATGTTTGATAGCAACCTTTAAGCGTATTGGTAGTCTTTGTTTGGTAAATGTATATACTTTCAACACTTGGGTTGACCATTAATACCTCGATCAATCCCCACACTACTAGCAAGGTGAAGAATACTCCTCCAGGCATCCTGGGTGAATTGAGCTGGGTAGTTGGGTTGTTATTAAAATATAAGGTTATAAAATTTTTTGTTTAATTACTTTAGTTTCACACTACACCACACTAACCCATCTTTCAATATGCCACGTGACTCTCCCATGTCGAACATATTTGTATTCGACAGTCGTTCCAAGGGGTCCTTGTCGTCGAATGGAGATTATGTTTTATGACGCAATGAATTATGTAACAGATTCCTCAATCGAACGTCGAAGACTATGTTGTGTTGTGAGCTTATCCACATAACTTAGTACAGGCGTTACCTGACCCATATTTAATTTGATCGCTACAGGAGTTTATAAAGGTGTAAGAGTTTTTTTTTCATCATTAATAATCACGCTTAAGTATGTGTGTTTGTCCGATAGTCCGATGTTTGTACTGATAGTTACGTTTGATTACGGATGTGTACAGAATTTTTTTTTCCATTTAAAGTGACCTGGTATAAACACTTATTAAAAGTAATAATGTTAATAAAACTCACATAAGGAAAGCTAACGGTGGCCGACTGTTCGATATTACAGGCTGGAAATCATAGTTGATAAAAATATGATAAAGTATCATACATATTTTTAAAGCCATTGTCTATTGACACGGAGATTTCTGCACGGATAGGATCCATCCCGGGGGACTGACCTTCAGCTTATCCCACGCCTGGATTATACATGATTTTCCTAATTGTAATACAAATTGGTCTTGGTCAAGGTGAGTATTTAACTCCACCCTTTGGATTTTCGATAGAGCGTTAATGACACTTGTCTGAGTGTCGATAAGACCCTAAAACACTAATGATAATAACCCTTCAATGATCTTCTTAAACTTGATGTAATTAGTGTTTGTACGAGTATGTAAATATAAATTTTATGTTGTCTGTCTTGTTAAAAGTTGGAAAAGCTCACTGACTTTGAAACAAAAACAATAAAAGAAGACTTTCCCATTTTCATTATTTCAAGATTCTTGAGTTTACTAATACCAGTATATCTCTTTTCCACGCAATTTTAAAACAAATTAAACTTGTAGGTACGGCGGTTACATTGGCCTCGCCGCTTTCAGAAAATTTCACACTTCCCGATGAAAGTTTTAACACAATTACCTAGTCCACAGCCATTTCCCCGGTCCTCGACGACTGGACAGGAAAAAACTTGGCAAAGAACAAACTAACCAACGGTCCAATTTAGCAACATTCGTATAAAGTTTAATGTACCAAATCTGAAATGTAACCGCGCTTTTGCATTTTAAGCAGGCTGGAGTACGGAGTATATTCTAGACGTGTTAACTCTTTTGTTATTTTTTTAACTTAATTAACATCGAAATAAATGATCATTTGTTTATAATTTGTTTACAAAAGGTTTGGAGTTTTTAGCAAGGTTGATGAACTAGCCGTATTCCCTACATATACTGTCTCTAATAAACGTTGATACGAACTGTTTGGTTGCGGTAGCAAACTGTCAAACGTTTGAATTAGCACGAAGTTACTCCTTTGACCGGCAATTCAGTGTTTGTTAGGCATCGTCCATACGTTGCTGTATATTGCCATAGCATCCGACGCTGACATCCCTGGCCTTTGTCTTGGACAGACGATGTGTGAAATGAACGTATCATGATTAATTTGGCACTTTATAAACAAAGTTAGGCGATCTTGTGTTTTGATTTTGATGCTGCTACAAATGTTATGGGGGTGTATTCTATCTTCGAATCAAAGCCAACTTTCTCTACTATAAGTACATAAAAGTTATGTTATCAGATCTCGGATTTCGGCCTCCGACATCATTTAGTGCTTTTACTTGCGTTGCTGGTTGCCATCCTTTTTACAAGCGTTTATTAAACTTGCACTGTTTATATCAGTATGTTAGTTATTAGTATATTTGTTTATTACGGGTTAAATCTTGCAAGCTTAATAAGACCCAGTTCCTATTACACTACAGAGCTGAAATTTTACATAAGGCTTCCGTTCTGAGGACAATGTATGTTTTTGACAAGTTTGACTTGATGCTACTTTCATGATTTTCTCCAGACAAGGCAACTCCTCGACGGTTAACAATACTGTTACGAAATTTTGTGTATTTTTTTGTATTAGGGAGCTATAACTAAAGTTGTATTTTCAAATATTTCAAGAAACCCGGTAATGATAATAATAATGGTTTTTACCAAATTTTACAACGGTAGCTACATTGTACGTATGTATATCCTATGTACTACGTACATATATGTATATTTCTAAACTCATTATTTCATCAAAAGTGATGCTACAGTTAATTTTTCTCTCGTTACAATTACTAGCAAAACGTGTTCCTTTGAAATATTACAGGAACGCTATTTTCATTCTGAAATAATAGACTATACCGTTTGTTGTTGTAGCATCCTTTATTAATATAAAGTAGTCGTTTTATATACGTCGCGTTCCCACTCTTGATCTAATCAAAAGTTGGCAAATTTGTTTACATACATCATCCCGGAATCCAACAAAATTCATGACACGTAAGCAGTGCTGCGTCGTACGACTACACCTCTTTTGATGTCCTCATGTACGGCGCCCTCACTAATAAAATGGCACTGGGTTTATACGAGACCTGTTTTTCATATAAGCGAAATGTGATTTCGACATCGCTCGGCATCGTCAACTTAATTAAAATGATAATTATTATTTTATTTCGACATATTTTAAATTAAGTTGTATTTTTTATAATTGTATCATGAATTCTATTAAACAAGAACCTACGTGTTTATGAACTAGGCCATAAAAATGTCAGTCTGAAAAATTGGTTACCTTTCAGTGAGACAGATTTTTTTCTCTTTCAAGATAGTTTTACAAGAGACCCAGCTATGATCGCTGCGGACTGCATTAAAAGGTCATTTACTAATAATTTCAATTATATTTAAGGCAAGTTCTATTAATCGATAAATATATCCTTACGTTTAGTCTTTGGCAAACTGTTTCAATTGTTGCGCTGTACAACTACATACCTCTGCCATCGGTAGTTTCAGCCTGGATAGACTACAACAAGATGCCGCTATCGGTATAAATTAGCTTCGGCGTTGTATCGCCCTGAAACAATACCGCTGTCACGGTGGCCGTAGTATCGGTTGTCTCCGGCTGTCCATTTCGCACCAAGCCCACAATGCACACCATTACAGCCCTTAATTCCCTTGTGAGAGCTCGTGAATTCCCTTGAGGCTTTGCCTATCGCTTACGAGGCAGCTAGTGTTGCCGCTGGCAGGTGACACGACGCCCTATAAATCTAAGCTCCGCTGCCTATCGTAAACACGGGCCAAGCACAGTCCTTTGATCTAAATGGTCAAGTGTTCAATAATTTGCTATTATTTCAGCAATGGAACGGTGCAGTGTTATTTAAACTAACCCTGCAACAGGACTTAAACGTGCATAGAATTCAGTTCCAGCTAACAAAGAGGGTTATTATGTCTTACGCAGGAATCCTACTGTGCACCTGGGTGTTGCGGGAACAAAACGGTCGACCTATACTATTATCGTAAAATAGACTTTGAATACTCTCTATTTTTAAACTATTTTCACAGGATAGGGGTTCTAGTTTAAACTAGGGATTATGTACTTATTGAGTTCTGCAGAGCATAACGATACGCAAGAAGCATTTTTGGGTAAGAATCTTGTGCCTTTTTGCAACATTTAAATTCTAATGTATTTAAACAGGGCACCTTAGTTCCTAGCTGGCCATATCTTTCATCAGTGAAGCTCATTACTTGGCGGGTGTATGTAACTAAAGAACATGTATGACCACCTGTATGTTTGTTACAATAACCACAATCAAATAGTATGTATACCTATAGGTAAAAATTTGCAAATGAAAATGGGACATCACATAGCATCGCTTTACCCTACCAAATATGCCTCTCAATCACTCATTGTTTGGCACTCCGTTATGAACAGTACGACTTTACAATTCCAATCCTGAAGCCACCAATAAATTCTCATTCCGTTAATAAATGAAATTGGAACAGAAAATCGGAGTAACTACTTTTAGGTATCGGAATTGTTTAACGATACTAAAATTCTACAGAATCAATGTTCATTCGCGAATGTTTCTAGACTGTCACATAATTCTGTAATCAAATACATCAATCGGCATATGTACATATGTATATAGATACGACTTTATTCTATTATCAACAGACAAGCTCTACTCAAAGGTGGGAGCTACGACCTTACTACGAAATCTGATGTATCACCGACTTGTCTTCGTTTTAGCTGGTAAAATATTTATTCTGTTTTAGTTTGTAAACTATTGAAGTTGGAACTAGATTGAAATAATCTATGCTATTTCTAGTATTTATTATTTGTATTAGACTATATTCCCTTTATCTACATTATACAGCGTTCTGTGTAACAGCTAATAATTTCAGTACATATTATTAATTTATAAAGGTCTAATTCAATAAGTAAAACGATCGTAAAGAAATTTTAAGAGCACTATATAAGTGAGGTTAGAATCTGGTTTTATGGTTCTTATCTCAGTTTGCAGTAAAACACTAAGAGCTAGGTACTAAGGCAGTCTCTGTCGAGTGCTGCTGGATTTAGGTGAACTAAAACCGTAACAGCTGCGTTTGCATAATATTAACTGTAGCACTGTAATGCTACAAATAATTACAGTAAATGCGTCTGGAATGTTCTGGAGTTAAACAGTGTTTGAAACTCTCGCGTTGCGGAGAAATGGAATAAAATAAATATGTATTTTAGAATTTATATTAGATACCTACTTTTGCAAGAAAGAAAAGCTTCTTTACTTCCTTATTTTAAAATAAGTACTATTTAATTAAAGTCTTAATCTTAACGTCATTAAATGTCTCATTTAGAATGAAAAAAAAATGATACTAAAATAAAAAAAAAAATTGCTTAGAGAAAGCAATCGTGAAGTTGTCAAGCGTCTTATAAAATATCGATCGGCATAATATCACCAACGTTCGTCGGTCCAGGAATCATTAAAAGGTACCATCGAGAGCATTATCCGTCCCCGAAGGCTGTTTTTGATCGTAAATCCCAACGTTTTACTGTGCGAAGTCTTAAATCTGAGCATAAAATTGTCGCGGACGAAATGAGAATGTCCCATTTAATTAGATGCGACCGCTGTGTCGTCAGTTGCGTCACGCTCGCCTTCGTTCCCCACTCTACCCCGCTTCGCCTCACGCCCGCATCTCTCCACTCGTTTGTTTTAAAACTACCCGCAAAGGATTTTAACGAGATTACTCTCGGCACGTTTTATAGGTCATCTCATGAGATTTATTTAACCGTGATTTTGTAAGGCGTTTTTCATCCGAGCAGATTAAAGGAATACAATCGTTAA
>DWJZ01000542.1:0-31080 GCA_018249125.1 Asbolis capucinus
GTAAAATATTTTTACCACACACTCTTGAAAAAAAAGTATACCAAATATGTATGTGTGTGACATTGTTAGGATGAATATCTTAAAAAGTATATATTTTTATGAGTATATATATTTTAAAAGTATATATTTTAAGTATAAAAATTTATATGAAGAGCAACGTAAAGTGCTATATAGAAATGGAAATTAAATTTAAATAAAATATTCTTAACAATTGTAACTCTGTACACGGTTCTATAATTCTACATAGGCACTATGACTTAAAGACCGGTTCCCGCCAAAAAACTTGTCACTTATTTTTCACTAGCGTTTTCCCGAAACTACGTACAACCCTCTCTCTTTAGCTTCCGTCATCATCACGTCTAGTTCAGGAATACAAAGTGTGATGCTATTTCAACCTCGCTTCAAGAGAAAAAAAAAGTAGGGTATGGTTTTCCTCGATTTCTATGAGCCTCTGTGCCAAGTTTTATGAAAATCGGTTCAGTCGTTTAGGCATGAAAAGGTAGACAAACAGAGTTACTTTCGCATTTATATTATTGGTAAGGATAAAGATTATTATCCATTAATATTATCTCATTGCTATATGTATGTCTAACCTATGTACATTTAAAAAATCATATACTCACCGTCTTCTATAACAGATGATGCAGTATCCAGATCACAGTTGCATAGTTTTTCAAAATCATTTGCTTCCAATATGAGAGATTCAACTCGAATTGCCGTCTCGCCTACTTCGGTCATATCGCACGCAGTCTTTAGATGACCATCTAAAGTCGCCTGGGTTGATAAAAAAAAGTTTAATTCCCCATACACATAATACCTTGTTTTCGATTTTTTTTATTATTAATATAAGATTTACATAAATCAAAATTCAAATACTACTTTTAATATTTTGTCATTCGAGCTCTAAAATTATAAATTCATATTGTGTGCTGCAATTTAAAACTGTTACTAAAATTTACTTAGTATAATTACATTTATACATCTCCATATCTTGGGAGTAATAAGTAAAGGAACGATATAAAACATTTAATAAACATTTTTTTATTAGGTCTGATATCTATTTTAGTATCTTTTAAGAAAAAAATTAACAAAAATTGAACACTGGCGATCTATACTGCGAATTAAAAAAAAAATTCAAATGACGTAAGTTATTAAAAAAAATGGCAGTTCCAGTTAAATGCCTAATAAACAAGCAGCTGTCATGTTATGTTTTGTTCCTTACCATAAATTAGTTGTGTTTAAAACTTTATTAGAAAATAATTAAAATTTAAAAATGACTTTGGATATGATGTGCAACTTTCGAAAATGTAGAAGGCCGCTTACAAGTCAAGCCTGGGTAACTACATGTTCACACGCATTTTGCGTCGAACACGGCAAGCGAGAATTTAAAAGAAATGCAGAAAACTCATTGACGTGTCCCGCATGTGGAACTGAGCTTCGTGACAAATTCGATGTGATTCAAGCCGATCTCAAACCTTGTGAAACCTTCAAGTCGATAGTTTTAGCAGGTATGAAACCAGATATGATCATGGACGTCGCTATGAGAGCAATGTCGTTCTGGTCATACCAAGTAGAACAGGAAACTCTTTACCAAGAGAATCTAGCGAAACATTCAAAAGAGAAACTCCAGTGTTTAGAAGAAATAAACACATTAAACGTGCAAAAATTAAAAGCGGAACTAGAGACATGCAAACGAAAAATTGTTTCGCTTCAAACTGAATTCAATAAGAAAAGAAAACAGGCGGAGGATTTGACAGCGCGATTGGAAGATCAAACGAGAAAAATACAAAAACTATCGTTCCAGCTCGATGCACAGAAGAGGAAAGACATTCGCAATAATTTCGAAGAAATTCACGGAAATCAGGATAAATGTATGGATATATCAGATTTATTAGGCAAAAGGGCGGCTTCGGAAGCTTTCGTGTTCAAGCCAATGAAAGAATCGGACGAACCACATCGAATCTGTTCCCCCAAAACGCCAGTATTTGATTTTCGGCATAAAAATAAAAACCAAATGTTTCAATTTCGACCCGGGCCCTCCTAACGTTAAGTATACTATATTAAGAATGTAATTATATTATTAAGAGTATTACCTGCATTTGTTTAAAATTTAATAAAAACGTCCGAAATTTCAGCCAATGATTTAATTTCGTGGAATGCTTTTGCCAGAAATTATCGAATTGTCTTTCAGTCTCTTCAAGTTGCACCAGTAATCTGCAAATAATGTTTTAAATAACAGGTATTTTATTGATTGTTTATGTGCAATACATTTCAAATGAACATTTCGTGTAAGCTGAAAGTGTTGTATTGCGTAGGTCCAAGAATTAAAAAACCGTTACCTTTCTACAGCAGCCACATGGCTAATAATATTATAAGTAAGATTTGGTTTTCGCACTTGCGTCAGCAACTCTTCGCCTTGTGTTGTTGCTGACGATAGCTCACTTTTTAAAGCTTTATACCTGTAAATAAAAATATTTTTTTAAATTATTAACGTAAAAATTCGCAAACGCGGTTCCCAGACACACGAAAGTACTATTAGTTACAGGCAAACGTAGTTTTTATATATTGAGTGGCGTAACTATAGGATGGCAAGACTGGCAATATGCCAAGAGCCCCAACCTAACGGCGCCCCCGGTCTGACGATGCCCCCAGTCTGACGGTGTCCCCGACCTGAAGGGCTACGAGCTCAGAAGTGGAATAACATTTTTAACAAAAGTTAGTACGAAATTTAAAAGTTACTTAAGTACTTACCATACCAAAATATACAAATAATATCTTGTTATAATGAAACTCATATTATAAACTAAGTACAAGTTTAAAACATTATTATGATTTTGAAAATTAGATTTTTGATATGGATACCATATTACTATTGGGAATCCATCAAACTGATTTTTAAAAACATTGTAATAAATTTTCTTGGGGCCTCACCCAATGAATTTGCCACGGGCCTCTGATGGCATAGTTACACTACAGTTTACAGTTAAGTGAAATGTACATACTACTAGGATATGTACTAGCAGAATAACTAATATCATAAATGCGAAAGTTTGTGAGGATGGATGTCTTTTACCCCTTCACGCAAAAACTACTGAACCTATATGGATGAAATTTGGCACAGAGATAGGGTATAGCCTGAATAACAAGTAGGCTTTTTTTTATCAACGTATACGATGCGACGCCTCTAGCGAAAACTATAATATATATATATATACATATAATAAATGTATCGACCGTGAATCAAACGAGGGACCTTTCATTCAACCTGCGAAGTCGAAGTGTAATGAATGATTTGGTTTAAAAGCTATTTAGCCTTAAAATAAAGGGCGATGTATTTATACGCTACCTAGATTCTTGACAGTCTAATAAATCTTTGGTTTGAGTAGGATCATTGCCCATGTCGCAGTCCACTATCTCGTGCATAAAGTCGTCGAGTTTCGTCGAAATTTCTTTCATGAGTGTTGAAAATTTCTCTAAGGCCTGAAACAAAAATAAAATCCAATTTAAAGTAATTATAATCTATAGTTTTGATAGTGATACATTATTAAGGTTAATTCTCAGTATTTCATAAGGCGATCAGCTCGTTATGAAATTCCCATTAAATATCCACATTGAGTGATTCAGTGCGCAAGAATTAATCATCATAGAAAATACATTTTTATAAATCTGATAGCACGCTTGTACCGGCACGTTTTATTTACCTGTAGCGAGATTCCGATTAATACAACTTAATTATGTCCTACTAAATCCGAAAGTTTCTGTTGATGGATGGTTCGCTCCTTTTCAAGCAAAAACTACTGAAGTGATCTGATAAATATTCGGCACAAACATACAAACTCGTAGATTGTAGTCGGGAATAACATATAGGCTACTTTATACCAACATATCAGGCGGGCGAAGCTGCAGGCAGAAACTAGACTAATATAGTTTTATTCATATTATTATTACTAGAGATTGTCTCGGTTTTTCACGGATGGAAATTTATTTTTTGACTGTTTAGGGAGCCGACCGCGAGTTCAAGCTGCACGGCTACTTATTCCATACATGTATATAAACCGTAATAGAAAACTGCAGAACATCGTTGAAGTAAAAGCCCGGGACAAATAACATACTACTCCAGGACGTAAAAGAGGATGCCTAATAGACTCGAGGAAATAAAAAAATACAGAAAACATACTATTCGTTGCTGGATCCACTCAGAATGAGAGTAAAGCAGCTCTCCGCCCAGGTCTGGCGTCAGTTGCGACCGGTCGAAGTGCTCGTACAGCTCCTCGAGGGTAGAGCACACCAGCACACGAAACCTGAACTCCTCCTTGAACAGTTTGCTGCTCACTTCAGACAGGGCCTTCTGGAGGAAACTCGCTGGTCGCAACACGTACACCGCGTGGATAACGCCGGGAAAGAATTCCTGAAAAAGAGAAACGAAAAATTAAGAAAAAAGTAATAAAAGAAGAATTTATTATCTTAGATAATTTGATGTTATTATTTAAACGGGCTTTAATGAGGGTAAAAGCCTCTGAGCAAAATTTTCAGCTACAACAAACCGAGTCGAGTAGTATATTAGAAACTAGCTTCCGCCAGCGACAACGTCCGCGTGGAACAGTTACTTTGGGCTAAGGGTAATGTTAACCCGCGACTTCGTTTCTGTCTTACATGATTTTTGCAAAATATTAACCGTTTACGCAGCGCACGCAGTGGAAGCTCTTAATAGGAAAAAATTCCACGATTTTGACACATTCTTCATTGGGGCTTCGCTCCTATTGGTCTTAGCATGATGATGTATACGCTATAGCCTTCTTCGATAAATGGGCTATTTAATATTGAAAGAATTTTTCAAATCGGATCAGAAATTCCTCAGATTAGCGCGTTCAAGCAAACAAACAAGCTCTTCAGCTGTATAATATTAGTAAATTATAAAATTAATCATATAATATCATTAGACTATATACCCATAGTATTTAATTTAATATTAGAGAATAAAATAAACGTTCGAAGTACCACCAGCTCCCACACTACAGCAAAGCATTTTCGCACCTTAAGACAAATACTTAATACATTATAATTAAATATATGTATATTATAATCAAATATAATTAAAATCAGTACGTAGCTAACAAGCTCCTCGGGCGCCGCCATTTCCATACCTTTTACCATTTTTACCATTAACAAATTAATTTTAAACATAGTTATAATGTATGTATATCTATATATAATATATAAATGTTTGTTTGTCCCTCATAGACTCTAAAATGGTAGGAAATACACTGATGTCTTTAGCAACTTTGTTCAGAACTGTCTGGAAAAAGTTTTAGTATCAAAATTAAATCGATCGGACACATGATTGATGAGTTGATGCGTTACACGCGAACAGGGTACAGCTAGTCAATTATAAATATTAGTCAGAGGGTTTGGAAAATACCATACACCAATCTAACCCCCTAACAATAAAAATATTATTCCTAATAGATGGAAATAACCCTAGGTGGCTGAACACTGAGCTAGGGTTGCTAACTTCTTTATGTTTGAATATAGTATTTTTTAAAACAGACCATAAAAATATCTTATAGATTTTTTGTAACTTATTTGATTTTTTAAAATATTTTTTTTTGTTTCACAGACGCGCAGATTATGGCAGTCGAACGCAAAGAGTGTTAAAATATATTTTGTATTAGTGTTGTAAAATATAAACCTTGATATGTTGTACTGAAATATACTATTTTCGTATTATATATTTCTTGTACAGTATATAGTATGGAGTCCAGAAATACATACTATACAATATAATACGGTTGGCAACTCTACAACGAGAATACCTCGGCCCACGGAATAATCTCTGTTATCCATGCCTCGGCCTAACAGGTAAAATAAAAAGAACGTAATCTTTAAGTATACTTACTGATATCCTCAGTAACGCCGCTTTTACAGAGTTCCATCTATCTTTTCTTCGGTCTATTATTATATGAAAACCCATTTCGGCTTCAAGTAATCTGAAACATAAAAATAACATAAAATATTTATCATCATTTCAAGATATAACTGTCCCAATACTGTGCTCGGGGCTCCTCTCATATGTATTTTATTTATTTATAGTTTTTAACTAATATAAATATTGTATAAATAAAAGGCGGACTTTATGCTAAAATCATTATCAATCTTTAGGCAGTGGGAAAACATTGAAGACGGTCTATAAATACATGTATGTTTGAATAAAATTAACTATAAATATCAACAATATTGCGATAATTATAGGATGGTGAACATATGTAAATAAATATTAAAATTACCATACATTACATTTCTGTCACCTCTTAATAAAAAAAGCGACAGAGTATAAATGAATGCCTTATGGCATTGTCCACCAGTCAACTCTTGTTGGATATGTACAAAACTGATGGTAGGTTTTAAAACAATAATTAATAAAATAAATATTAAAACTAGGCATAGTCTACCACGCTGACGAAGTGCGGATCAGCAGACTTTAAAAAATATTGGAGAAGTTTATGGGAAACTCTCAAACGCGCAGATTTCCTCAGTTTTCCTATAGAGAAATAAATGAATAAATAAATAAATTATTGAATAATTATTTATACATTTCTAAAATCACTTTAAGTTACAGTAAGAGATTATAAAAAGTCAATGGTGTTAAAATATGGAGAGCATACGTGGTTCAAGAGCAATTATGTATAATTTTAGTTTTGTCCCGCTCTGATAAACAGGCACGCGTTATAGCTATGTTGGAGTAACGCCTTAGACTACAAACTGGCGTATAGCCAGGCGGAATGTATCGATCGTAAATGATCGGCAAAGTTAAGCGACTGCGAATGTCGCAAAATCCTTTAGCCCCTTCATGTTTTGGAGTGTGTGTATTGATGCTGTTGCGTGCTGGTGCTGGTGCGTGCTGTTGGTGACGATGGTTAGATGGTAAAGTGAACCAGAGGCCTTTGATTGACTCAATATGTTTAATTCGGCCAACATCGAAAATTGCAAACCAGAACTTATACCAATGCTAGGATCGGGTTTTTCACAATGCAAAGGCATTTAGGGCGGATAGACAATTCACAACCTTGAAGAACTTTATGGGGAACTCAGGATTAAATAAAAAAATATAAATATCTTTGAACAACTAACAAACGGCCATCTGAACCCAAACTAAGCGTTAGCTTGTGCTATGGTGATCGGACAACTGATACACATACATCCATACTTTTAAATACATACTTAAATAGATATTTCTATTACACACCCAGACACATAACACACATTCCTGTTCATCACATAAAAGTTTGACCTGGCTGGGAATCGAACCCACGACCTCCGGTGTAGTAGGTACTCAAGTTCACTAACCACTAGACCAACCGGCCTAGTCAATTTGCAAATTTCCTCGTTTTCCTTCACCAAAGCAAGAGATAATTAACGCACAAAACTAGATTATAATCGTGCGTGTAGAATCCGAACTCGAATCTCCCATTTATGAGACTAATGACAAACCCGCTAGGCTATCACAAACTAAATTACGAGTACTAGTGCACGTAAGGCATTATTCGATTACACCGCATATGACACTGTTTTTACTACAATTTACGAGGAATTTCTATTGTCTTTCGATATCATTCCGATGATTCGTGACGGCATGTTTTATCGATTGTCGATAAAACCGGTCTCAAAATTGCGCGTCAGTTGTGAGGTCAAATGGGTTTAAGGACGGTAAAAAAATTTGTAAGTTTCATCTCTCTTTTCTTTGAAGATTAAAGATTTTTTTTTAAATTAGTATTATATATAATCAACGTAATTCATAATAAAATTCCTAAAATATGCGGTAATAACGGCTCTGTAGTGGCTTCACCTCTTTAATAAACATATAATATTATTGTTCAATATTAGGTTCAAAATATCCATTGACGTTCATAAGTGTTAATAGTCAAAGTTAAAGTAACACCATTAAAGTCACAAAAAAGTTCGAGAATATATTGCACGTTAAATACGGCACACCATCCATCCATCCATTTAGATGTCCACTGTTGGACGTAGGCCTGCGCTAATTTCACCACTGATCGGTTCTGAGCCCTCCCGATTTTGTATGGCAAAAATTCCAGATCGAATTTGAGCCGAATATAGAAGTGCGACTAGCGTTGACATTTTTTTTCAAACCAATTCCCATGACAAAAAAACAAAAGAATCTCGATTCAAATAGAACGCTGTCTCAATTAGCGCTGATATAGGCCACGGGGGTTTAACCTAGTTTCACCATTGATCATGACGCATTTATTACCGTGATACCGTTGAAGTAAAGTTGTTATTCGAGTGCGCTATTCATTAACCGCTTCGTTGAAGTTCTACTGATAGCAGTTAAATTGAAAAGATAAAGGATTATGGTATTGGGAACGCAATAAGGTAGATAATCGGCCGGTTGGTCTAGTGGTTAGTGGACCTGACTACTACACCGGAGGTCGTGGTTTTGATTCCCACCCAGGTCAAACTTTTCTGTGATGAGCAGGAATGTTTGTTTTGTGTGTCTGGGTATGTAATAGAAGTACCTATTTAAGTATTTATTAAAAAGTATATATGTATGTTTATCAATTATCTGATCATCATAGCACAAGCTAACGCTTAGTTTGGGGTCAGATGGCCGTGTGTAAGTTGTCCAAAGATATTTATTTATTATTATAAAAATAAATATTAGTACAATAAAAGCAATCTGATCGCTGAAAACCAATTTCTTTAAGGAAACCTTATAATTAAAAAAATAAAACGATGCCTAGTCTAAGTACGCATCATGTTTGAGTCTTTACATCAATTTTCCACTTTCGGGCTTACTGGAAAATATTTCTTACTAGGAATAAGTAGTGCCCTGTACAAACTATATGATTAATATGTTAACATGTCCTATTATGTGTGTGGACAAATGAATAAATAAAAAAAATGTATCCTCAAACTCTAAGTACTTATTAGAACCAGTCGGGAAAATAATAAAATACATATATTACTTCTTATCGTAACCTGGACACATTTTACTAATAAACCGGTACTCGTGATGTGTATTGAACGCCGTAACTGAAACATCGATAAATCATACTTTTATTATACCCATGTACCTGTACAGTATAAGTATGATTTATCAATATTTCAGCGCACGTGCTACCGGTAAAGGTTAGGCTGCACGGGTGCACTAATAAATCGGTTTATTGTCTTTCTGTTGTGCGACCCGATTCCGTCCATTGACCTATTCTCGATTCGTGTTTCAAATCAATTACTTATTACTTAGGAAACCTTTATCTAGTTTACGTAATCAAATGTGGAAAAAGCGTAGAAAAATAGGGTGTAATTCTTTTCCAATTCCAGGACTTTCTGTTTTTTTTTAGTATAGCAGCTTGACTTAAAAACTAAATATTTTAAAAAGAAATGTATACACCAGTTTATGTTCGATACACTGACACTTTCAGTGGGTTATGAGTCGCGGTGTGAAATACCGAGCCAATATCCACGGAATCATTTTTGACTTACCCACTTATAGTGATAACGAATGGATTTTTGATAAACTAGAGTGCTAGCCTTCGAATTTACTGCTACGTGAAATAGCTTCTACAAAACATGCACTTGTACCAGTGAAATCTGGTTACATTTCCATGTATCAAGATTCAGAAAAGAATAATACCACTACTCGTAATCTAATAACAGTATTTTCGTCCGTAAAGTACGTAACAAAGAATTTAAACAATATATGTGGGCCATGATGTTATAAGAATGTTTACTATACAAACTGGTCAACATGGTTTATCAAAAATCGATTTTAATTCGTGCCGAGGTATAGTAGAAAATTTGAAAACTAGTGATGTGTTTAGAAAAAACAATCAGATTCATGCAGTGATAATTAAGTGCTATTAGGTACACGCAAACCAACTCCTTATTTTTACAGCACAAAAATAGGCATTAAAATCATAATAAAAAATAGGATGTACTCACGAAGGAACAGAAGTGAGATAGAGAAGTAGGCGACGGTATTCAGAGGCGGAGAGAGCGTGGAAGTTGTTGTTGTCGGGGAAGGTGATGAGAGGGCGGTGGTCCCGCGCCAGCCCGCCCGTGGCCAGAGCATACTGCGGCAGAAGCAGCTCCCCGACGCTCCGCCCTTCGTCGTTCTCGCTTCCGCACCCGTCGCATTCCGCTTCTGGAAGGATTGATTATAACATGTCACTAAATTAAATCTTTGTGGTAATTACAGATTCCTAGTAGTCGACTGTGTTTTAGGTCAGAGCCAGTGTGACTTCGATCCATTTATGATGCACTGCTGAACATGGGTTTCTCCATGTACCTGAGGAGACCTAGAATATTCCATCAGATTGGTTCACCACGAATTGGTGGAGGTTTCTGAGAGCCGCCAACTATGTATATAATATTGTGATAATATGTTCTTATATTATTTTTATAAATTATTTTATGTTATACATTGTTTAGCGCTGGAACAAATTTAGTGGGTTTACAATAGTGAAAATAGTTTAGTTTTTTTCATGTATATAATAACCTCCTCGCTATGAAGTTCCTACCTAGGTTCCCGTCATAAATTGGATAATTTTTTGTTCTTGGTTCATGAATACGAGTCACGAGTATCTGTGTTGCCCATGTCACCCGTGACACAGCTAACACAGTGCGGGGGTATGAGTGTGCATTCCAATATTTATTTACCGCCGCACTCAGAGTCATTATTGGTTAATTACTATAGAATATCTCTATCTATAGAAATACTCGTCCTTCTTAAATTCTTCTATACAAATTATCTTCAGAGTAGTTAATGGTTAATTAAATGGTTCCTTTGCAAAGTTTTGTATAGAGTTTCTTTGCTAAAGAGCGATTTAAATAACCATTAACGATTCTACGTATTGCAGTTAGACTACTATCGGTTGAGCAGGCAAAAGGTGAAATATGCAGACCTGTCTCTGATGCTGAACAATAATTCGGGAACTGGAACACGTCAATGCAGGCACCACAGTATAGCTACAAATAAAACCTGAACTACTCCACTTAATAGCTTTGTAGAGCCTCCATATTCTGCTAAAATCGACTGGTTTTTACACGCATTATATCAGCTTGACCTGTAATAGAATCTATCTAAACTTAATTTCACTTCTAATTATTGTATCTGCATCAAACTTGATACTTATATGTAGCTCTGATGACAATACAACAATATCATGCCACAGAGCTGATCTGATAGAACTGCGAGGTGGATCGGGATCCGTGAAATGGCTCCTATTATACCCGCCATGTAGGGCTCCATTATACATATATTCGTTTTAATGTTATTCACATCAAGTAAATCATTTTATTACTATTATCATTAAAATTTGACTTATTAAAATAATAAACATTTACGAACTTAGGTCTTGTTCTGTGAATAGAACAGCACAAGTCATAATCCTAAAAAAATCCCCAGAACAAACATTCATCTGCCAGTTACCCTATAATAAGTAAGGAAATTACTAAAAATTATAACTGTGGTCTGTACATCGCGCGATATCTAACAAGGTTGGTTGGTCCAAATTTTATTCCTAAAACATTTCACCTTATATGTAATTTATTCCCTCAGTTCCCTCAAACCTTCTCTAACTAGAAAATATAATACCAAATTAACAGCTTCCAGAACATAACAAAAACATAAAAAAGTTTATCAGTAATAAAACTAGTACCTAACACTCATAAAAAAGCTATTAGAAAGGGCAATGAAAAGGCCACAGGAATGAATGAAATTATATCTCGGGAAATGTCGGAAAGAAAATCCTGGCCGATAAATCAATTTGTTGTAATCGAGTTGTGAATGGAAAAGAAATTGTCGTAACACTAAAACCTCCTCGGGCCTTGTTTCAGTCTCTTTCTCCTTTAACAAAGTGATGCTTACTTTAGTAATGCTATTTCTATGGGTAGTATTAATCATAGGCTTCCTAGAGCTATACAATATCAGATAGTCCGCATTAGAGCAGTGAGGTGTGAGCTCAAAGCGTCCACAATATGAGTAGCCAAGCTCAATAGGAGCCTTTTAAATTGTAGAAGTCAATCAGGTAGTCGATAACACGCTATGGCTTAGGACTGTATTATTATTAGCAGGAAACGACGTCTCTCAGTCGCAATGTAGACGCTCACCTTCTCAGTCAGAAAACGACTAGTATTCTCCTACGCCTATAATAATACTGGGCTAAGAGCAGGTGGTGAGCCACTGAGCTGAATAAGTGTATTGATCATTCGTCTATAGATGTCCGTAACACCGAAAGTATCGTTGACACGTTGCCATCCAATAAAACAATGATGAAAGGAAAGTATTTCTAAATGTTTTCCCGATATTGAACCCAGACGAAACCCGTAAACAAATTTACGATCGATTGTAGAAGGGGCGAAAAAGATGGTTAAATAGACTAAATAAAAAAGTTTACCACGATGAATCAAACCTTATAATGATGTTACAAAGTTCAGTAAGATTCACAAGATGATACAACCAGAGAAAGAGCAAAACAAGTGAAAGTTAATGAACGCAGCGTATAATAGTCCTTACTAATATTATAAATGCAAAATTACCTCACCGCGAATAAGGCTGGAAACAGTCAAAACATAATTCTAGCGTTTTGCAATAACGATATGTGGAGGGATGAAATAGGGAATGAGAACTACTCCACGCTAGTAATCAATAAATGCTTACATACTAATACCTCCGCTGTAAAATTCCTTTTGTCCGGATGATATGGACAATACAAATACACATCAGTAACTCCCATAATCCCAGGACAAACATTCATCAGTCACATAAATGTCTGTCGTGGCCTAAAGTCGCCGCTTTGCAGACAGGGTCTAGGCTACTTGTACCTACACATGGTATACATGGACAAATCGATCTTCTCATATTATTTCTTTAATTATTGCGCATCGGTGCAGAGTGGTCGACAATACTCTAGGCCTCGTCAGCACAGAAAACTTGTGCTCAGTAATGGGCCATCAATGGGTTGCAGTCCCTACAAGCAGTGGTGGATTTATACCTTTTTCAAATGTGTTTTAGTGACCTCATTGTTGGCGACACATTTAGCCAGTAACTTTTACTTCTTATTTTTCAATATTTACGACATTTATAATCTAGAACCTACCTGTTGTAGATAAGCGACAAAAACTTAACAGCCTTTAAGTTAAAAATGATTAAATCCCCAATTTAGTACGAGTATACTTCGAATCACTTTAATTTTGATTAGTTTTCACATGTAAAAAAGATAAAACATTAGTCTTTCAAAGGTGTCAAAGCCAAATGTCCTCGCAGACGAACGCTAAATGAAATTTTATCAATGTACGCCGAAGTTGTCGAGGGGCTGTTGGCACTTGGCACCTGCAATCTCCGTAACGAGGTGACTTTTCCAACGCTTTTCCACTTTTACTCGTTTCGTTTTACCATTAACATTTTTGCATTCACTTTCGCCGTGGCTAAAAGTGAAACTTTAATTTTTTCATGTTTTTTGGAGACCAGGTGTTCTTCAAAGTAGTAATTACACGGGCAATTTAGAAATTAGAAGGTTTAGCAATAATGTGCTCAGAATTTTATATCATCGTTTTATAGCCTTAGACACTTTGTGTATTGCCTATCCAACTATCTGTCGGATCTCGTAAGATTTGTGGCAATTGCATTAATAGCATCCATGTCTGCAAATGACTTCTTTCATTTCTCCCATAAGTGGTGCGTGATTTTACCAACAAAATGTATTTTTGGCTCGGAAACACCCTAATGCGGAAAATTGAACGCGTAAGCATTAATCCATTTTGTATTCACCTATTCTATCACATCCAACGTTATTTTCTTGTTCAATACATCAACGCTGCCGTAATGACGCAGACCTTAATCGATCTCTCTGGTACCAAAAACGATTTCATTCCGAGGAGAAATTGCTTTCTTTTCTGACATCGAGCAAATTACATCAATTTGAATTCTCGGTTCAAATTTTATCAAGACTACGTGTTTGGGTATAAAAGCAAAAATCGCATGTTTTATTGCCATTAATCTAAGCTCGAGTTCACGACGTAGGAAGATCAAATTAGTAGGTCGACAGAAGATACTAATCGCGTATTCATGTCTTGGCACAAATATCCTAGCACTTTGTCACGATTAACCTAATTGGAATTCTTATTTCTGGAGATTGTCTTTCGGGATACGAATACGTCTATTAGGACCTTTTCCTTCCATTTGTTGAATTTGCAACTTATTTCAGCAGGGACTTTTTTCTTTAACCAACTATTCAACCACTTATTGACTCATTACTTGCGCACTGAACTCCCTCGTAAGTGACAAGGCCTTGAACAATCCATCGCATTGCTTTAGCGCGGAGTGGCGAAGTGCTGGAAGGTTTTATGCTGCCCAAAGACAAGACAAACGAAGACACCAGCACAAAAGCTCTCAAGATTACCACCAGCTATCACCCACCTAACCCCTCCCTGCTACTGCTTAAGTATCCCTATCACCAACTGGACCCATGTCACCGAGATGTGAACACTTCTGTTGGCAGGGACTTTTACATTAGGCAACTTGTAATTACCGATGAAATACAACTATGTAGGTATCATTTTCACTAGTATTCTCCCGACCCCAATTAGATGACAATTACAGGGTAACATAGGACGGGATGTTTCCTTACAATGAAATGGGTACACCAGAGACATATGTAATAATTAAAATCAAATATAAAGGTACTCCAGAGTATGTATATAGGTTTAATAATAGGTCTGTCTATGCCATTTATCTATCGTACTTCAACACGCTAACATTACGTAATGTTCTATTGGATGTAGTTGATGGTGACGCTGCATACAAAGCGATGGATCCCCGTTTCCCGTCCCAGATAGGACAGTAATTTATATGACAGAAGAATGTTATCGCGTTATACTTTTTTATCCTTTATGTTCTACATGTCCATGGCCCTGTTGTAAAGAGCTTCCTGCAGCGTAAACGAATGTATCAATGAAATGACCAAGACCTTCTCAAGTTATAGCGTGAACAAAGGAAATAGGCATTATTTTTTATAGAAAATTACTAGACGGTGGACATTGTGGCCATATACTTCGTAGCACCGACAACCGATGGGCAAGAAAGGTCTTCGAAAGGCCAGGCGTCAGAAAAAAGAGCACAGAGCGCCCACTCCTATCAGGTAAGCTGACGATCTAAGGAGGACAGCAGGTAACCGCTGGATTCAGAACGTTCCGAACCGGTCAAAGTGGCGTAAATCGGGGGAAGCCTATATCTAACAGTAGACGTTGAAAGGCTGATGGATGGACGGATGGACATTGTTACCCTAACTACCAAAGTGTTTAATTTCCCGTTCATAGGTACTTATTATCTTGCCTTGCCTTACATTGTCCACAATTAGCCAATAGGGCTATCCTATTTATGGGCTATAGATGAATGGGCCTAAATTCATGCCTGCAGCAATGTTGCAATGTAACAATCGAATTCCAGACAACTCTGCGGTCTGTGGCTCTGACTGTCTATTCATGAACACAGATATAAACTAGGTCTTTGGTATTTACTATAGACCCTATTAGTACATACTCTGCATTGGCCTCAGCTGATTACTTATTTATATTAACGGAGATCTTAGCTGTTCAAACTTTATCGACATATTTTTGATGAGGCGACTATACATATATTTATTGATAAATTATAGAATCGATACCAAATAGCACTGATATTTCTAAGATTCCCTGTACCGCGATTGCATGGAAAACACAACTCATATCTAAGACCCAAGAACAAATATTTATCTGTCATCGCCTGGAATCAAACCTACATAAGATATATAAAAAAATGTAAGGTCAGTAAAATCTGCATCCAATATAAAATTGTTAATATAATTATAGCTCCATCTGTTGGAAAGGTCAGGTAAAAATAGACTTGAACGAGATTTTAGGTTCAGAAGAGGTCAGTGTGAGAGCTCTTAGCTGTTCATGGTCAAGGTTTCGACCCCGGGAAGAAAAACTTAATGTCATTAGTAGCTACAGCAGTTTTGGTCAATCGAGGCGTAAGACTTGAATTTTAGAATCCATTGTTCTTCGCTTTAGATTTTCCCTGAAAAGTTGAACTATCTTTAAGAATTAGTAACTATAGTTAGACTACGTAGCATATGGTTTGAGTTTAGCAGCAATCAGGTTTCAAGACGAAGTCAAACCGAGTTGTCAAACAAAATTAATGGAGCAATTTTTGAATTTTTATCTTATATTAAGGAACCTGACGTATTTAGTTACATAATAAATAATCTTGGACAACTCACACACGCCCATCTGACTCCAAACTAAGCGTTAGCTTGTACTATGGTGATCAGACAATTGATAAACATACATATACATATGTTTTTAGGTACATACTTATATAGATATTTACACCCAGACACAAAAACATTCCTGCTCATCACAGAAAAGTTTGACCTGGGTGGGAATCGAACCACGACCTTCGGTGTAGCAGTCAGGTTCACTAACCACTAGACCAACCCTCCTGTCTATTATATTACTCTACGTATACGGTGATTTTGTATAATTACTATGTTTACTAATTTATTCCGTAACAAAATAATTGTATTATTCCGTTTAGTCATTGTTTGGTCGACCCAAACGTTGTAACCACGGGATACGGTGTAAAGTGAAAAAACAATCAATAAGCGGAAACATTTCAATTTGAATGAAATATTACGGCGGCTTCCCACGGTCTGTTATGCGGACGGCACTGAAGAAATGCCCTTCCCATGGTGTATGTTAATTTATGTACAAATGACATGCAAGAAGTCATCGACAAAATGTACCGCCGAATTCTCTATCTGAGAGAAATTAGAGAATCATACTCAACTTTTTAATTGGTACAGGTAGCTAAAAATCGATCTGTAGTGTTACCGCCCCAAAAATCTATCGCCTTAGTTAAAGCCTGTTCATCCGACCTGCATGCCGGGGAGTTTGTAAAACTCAATGGTGTCTGAAGTTTGCCAATCCACACTAGGCTAGCGTGGTGGACTATGGCCTTAACCTCCTCATAGAAAGAAGAGACCTGTGCTCAACAGTGGGCTGTGATGGTTGAGATGATGATTATGACAATCCCACCTAATGGTATGAGACGATGTATTTTTACATGGTGAACCGCATTAACTTAGAAGTCTTTTGTCTTGGAGACACCTACATTATACTCGAGCGAAACACTGTCATGTCCTATTTCATTTTTAAGGAGATCTGAATCTGTCTTTGGATTATCAGTTTTTTTATTGTTGTTTTCTTTATGTTTGTAATGTATTAATAAGACGAAGGTATTCGAAACTGCTTTTTTTAACGAATAATTATTTATCATCGCGTGCGAAGCCGCGGGCGGTAACTATAATATATGTATATTGGTGTATTCAACGTGTTGTAACGTTTCAAGGGCGACGGCGAGGGGTAGTGACGTGGGTATAATTGGGGTCTCACGTAGCCACACTAGCCAGCGTCCTTGAATACTACTTGAATACCATATTTAAATACCGTTCCTTGACTTCCCTCATAAATAACACGTATAACGTGTTTTCGTCTTATTTTCAAATTTAACGTATGTACATAAATGACGCTGAAAAAAGACTGTTTTACCAAAGGTTTTTTAGCTAGCAAAATTTTCGTGGAACTCGTTTTGTAAAGTGGGGCTGTGATTATTTCTTAATTTGAATCCACTTTCAAAAAAAATATATATTTGTCTTTGATCGCATGAATCTGATAATATTTTAGACTAACTTATTGCATCTAATAGAGACAATAGACACATATAACTAAAAAGTAAAAATGTGAATAACGATATCATAACAAACACCACGAAATAATTAGTTGTCAAGGTTATAGAAAACGTATTTATAACCGTATCTATAATAAGAAATAATTACTAATATTATAAATAAGAAAGTTCGTGAGGATGGGTAGTTGTTTGTCACTCTCTCACGCAAAAACTACTGACGAATCCGAATAAAATTTGGCACAAAGATAGATTATAGTCTAAAATAACACATCGCCTAATTTTTATCAACAAACCAGGCGAACGAAGCCGTAAGCGGACACTAGTCATATTATAACATCTCTATCGTGTTTACTAACTCAGTAATAATTTAAATTGTTACATATTTCGACTTTTTCATACACTAAGGGTAATTCACTGCGTGCTCAAATCTCGCGTGTAATGGCATGTGTAAATGTAATGTGTAAGTGTAAATCAGTGTAAATAAAAACGTCCAATCAATTTTAATAATGTAGAAATTCGTCATCAGTGCGGCAACCGCTGGATGAGCAACAGGATGTACTGTAATTCAAACTAATAATATATGATTTAAAAAAGTATCAACATACGTGGGAGATTTTTAGTAATATTGTGAATACGAGCGTTATTTTCTGTATTACGCCTTCGATCAATAATACAAATAGAAATCGGATCGACGACAAAAATGTGTCTCGACACATACGAGCTCACTTAAAATGTTTTGTTTGTTTCGGTCCACCCAACCCCCAAACATAATAAAGAAAAATTTTTAAAATATTTATTACCAGGTACAATGGGTGTAATTAGGTTGAACTTAGAATGTTTTTTAAACTTTCTTAGTTCGTTGGTAATTCAACATGTATTAGTATTCATGCTAATACTGTTCGTATTAAGTTCCAAATTTATATGGGATGCGTACATCTAGTGTATTCGTGATCGAAGCTTAACCCACTAAACGAATTTGGATGAAAAGAGAACAATTTATTGTAAGAAAAAGATTTAAATAAGAAAAGAAGGCTCGTCGTCAAAAAAAAAAAAACAAAAAAAAGAACGAAACTTATTTTTATGCATTTAATGGAACAAATATTTGAATAAGCAGTATTGAATTTCTAGTCCACTCATTATCTTTCCGTCGGCGCCTTGTTACAATATTATTCTTTATACTAATTCCATAAATTATTGTTTGACCACGATTCCTTGATGGTAAACGATGCTTAATTTTGTCTTCAGCTTACGTTCGACGAAAGCCAGCAGCATTTCAATGTCCATATTGGCGTAATGGATCAGTGTGGAACATTGAAAAGCAATTAAAAGTGTCAATGACAGTTTCCAGGCCTGACTACTGCGTTAATAGCTCTCGTCTAGAGTTCGTTCATTCATTTGTTCGTTCATTTTTAAAATGCACATAGAAAATATGTATGTTTTTGGATAGTTTAAAAATTTCGGTTCAACTTAAAATTTCATCAACAAAATAGAATAATTACAGTAGGTTGGGTATAGTACAAGTTTTTGAACCTTTTTCGTTTCGATAAGGCGCGTTGGTAATTTTTTGAGATGGGATTTATTACATTTTGATGTTTGAAAATTGCTTTGGAATATCAAACACACAGAGTATAAAATGTATTTTAAGACTTGACAAACAATTTAAACAACAGGTTCATTTATAATTGATTTAATTAGCTTACTAAAATTTACTTTTATAGTAGTTAACCGAGCAAGACTCGGTTTGGCTTCAATCTTGCTCATTAGTTGCCTTCAATTTATGGCCCACTAATGATCAAGGGTCCCTCCTCATCCTGAGGAGGCCTAAAGCGTACTCCACCACGCCTCTCAAACGCAGATTGGTGGAGGTGGTTTTCTCTTTCTAAATTCAATATCACAAATGATCCTAAATACGTTACTTTCGTTATTAAAATTTTATTTTATTTGTTTTCCTTATAAAAGTATATCATTTGTTAAAAAAAAAACAATATCTGATCATACCTATGTATGTTAAATCGGATTTCTAACTGAAACAATACTAGGTAATCCTTTACTAATGGGCACACTAAGCTTTCCGGATTACATAGAACAAGGCTGCAAAGTAGTAACAAACATTTTATAATTCATATACATTTGACTAATGGATACACTGGGGACTCCTTAACCGTATATTTGCACGTTGCAGACAACTACAATTTTAAATAAAAATAGATTGCAAATAAAAAAAAAATACAAAACAATAACATTACACACACTACTGTGCATTTGGCACACACTGACGTTTGACAATTTTACTACTGTCAATAACAGTTTATGTTTAAATTGAACGACCGTTGAATTTCAGCCTCAGACAGTAAGCCCAATGCCGAAAAATTTAAATTAAAAAAAAACTCAAGACTTTAGTCTATGAAACTGTGCTGAATACTACAAAGTTCAAGTGAAATAATAGTGATGGACAGACAAAGATAGCATGACAGCCAATTATAAATTAGTAACTATTTCACGAAGCGGCCACGAGACACGTCGGCTCGTGTCAGCGTGGGTCGTATATAGCTAATAGGAAAACTTCTGTCTCTAGGGCTGTCTTCGGAGGGAATGTTCATCATATAGCATCTGTTAGTCACGTACATCTTACCGTTGACCTTGTTTTAATATCCTGCTATAGTTGCTCTGCTCTCAGCGCCGGTATATATGAACGGACACTTAAAAGAAGAATGTAATTTCATAGAGCATGGGTCGACAATTGCGGTGTGGCCCGCAAAGACCTGATTTACACGACACAACTTGGCTTTATCTGAGATCCTCCAGACGACAACACATGAAACGTGGCCGTCACCTTATAAAATTTGTGGCCTTCTTTTAAGAAAAGGTTGCCGACCCGATCATGGGATCGCTTAAGAATCCAGTTGCTTCTTGGGTTGCCTTTTCATACTACAAAAGTGTAGTGTACTTTGGACCTAATAAAACTTGAGGTTATATTAATTGACAAAGACAAGTCAATTAAATACTTGCTAGTGGTATATAATTAAACTTAGTTGAGAGTATGCCACAGACTAAATTAATAACTGCGGCAGTATACGCTGTACCTGTTGCAGACATAATTTAGAAACTTTTCTGGTAATATTCATCTTTGCTTGTACAAAATGTATACCATTTAACATCGTTCAATATTTTATCATTAAAACACGCAACGGTCCCAATGCTGGGGTCGGATGCCCTCTCACAATATGAGGGATATAGGTCATAGTCTACCATGCTGGCCAAATGGGGATTGCTATATTTCACACTCCTTCGAGAACTTTATGGGGAGCTTCACTCAAAGGTGCCAGTTTCGTTATGATACTTCTTCTCTGACTATTAACTGCTAATAAGCATATAATTTAGAAAATTGAAGGTTACAAAATTCGAAACCAGGACGTCACGTTCGACCGACTTTCAAATCTTTATGCTAACACTGTTCAACCTTAAATATGTCAATTGCCGACAAAACAAGAAGGTCAGTTAATGGAGACAACTGGCAAATACCCTTCTTCAATAATGAACATCCGTAAGACCAGGTTCATCACAAATGCCTTTACGACCATGAATCTCTTGAAAATTATTGAGTATCTGAAGTGACTAACACTGGAGCTAACACGCCAAACGCTGATTCAAAAATGTATGGGAATGATGTTATTGCGGAAAACAGACGCTAAATTTTATGTTTTTTTTATTACAATACATTTTTGATCTAACATTTGGCATGAACGATAATAGAAAAGAAATATTTAAGAAATAGTACATGGTTAAATTTTTAAAAGCATTTATCGCAAACAAATTGATCTACATACTATATTCATACGTAGCTGGAATATTTCTCATTCGTTTAGGCACTGCTAAAATTCATCGTAGCCTGAATTTTTTTAACTCACGTATTTATTTCGCTTATTGTACTTAACTGAAAGATTAGACGCAACTACAATATCCTCCTACAACTACATTACTACATCACTACATTGTATGTATGAAACAAAGTCGCCTCCGCCTCTGTTTGTCGGTTTCTAAACTCTCCTATTTTACCCCCTATCTCGAAATAATGGATTCAATAATATTACTTTATTTGCTGAAAAACTACTAAATCAATTTAAACAAAATTTTGGCACAGACATAGATAGGCTACGTTTCATCAACATCGGGCTAACCCGCGGCCCTACACTAGTTAAATATAAGTCGTGATCATGAAGCACTAGCAATGAAGTACGAGAGAATTACGCACTACGCAAACGACATTACAACAGGCGTCACCATCATGTGCAGCTACGGCCAGATAACATACATGTGTGTGACCAATTCCGTAATATTAAGTTCTAGTTCACTAGCACCGATAGTCTAGTGGGTTGAGCGTTGGTATCAAATTTAACATAGCTTTGGACTACATTCAGCAGATTAAACAAGTTAAAAATAATGTTACTAAACATATTAACTGACATAGATAAACTCTGGAGAACGCGCCGTTTATACGTCGAAAATCAGTCGTTTACATAAAAATAAAACTAACTGCCGCACTCATTTGTTGAGATATTCTGTACTAAGTACAATTTAAGTAACCATTAACAACAGTACACTACATCATAGGTACTTAGTTTATTTATTACAAGCTTATATTGAACTTGCAATGTATGTTTGTATATTTGTTATGGGTCAAAACTTGCAACCTTAATTAGACCCACTTCCATTTACATTACGGAGCTGGAATTTTGCATACTGCTTCAATTCCGATGACAATGCATTTCTATGAAAAGTGTGACCTGATACTACGTTCAGGATTGACTTCAGAAATATAGTTCTGAAATTTTGAGTTTTTCTTTGTATTAGGAATCTATTATTAAAGCTTTTGTTTTTAAATATTTTAATGCCTAATCCTTGTTTCCTTATTGTACCATACATACATATAAAATCAAACAAAAGGCGGACAACCCTTTCCTTTATATATATATATATATATATACATATATCAGTTTAGACAACTTCAATACAGTACCGACGTATCTTGTCGCAACGTGTCGCCTCTAATTCAAGCTCATAATTTTCGCGCTGTTCAGTTCAGAAGAGAAGTTTCCATGAATCAGTAGATATATCTGTGACAAATGTGAGATATATGAGCTGAGCAACATTATCTTTTTGTTGAGTGAGATCTGATGATCGTGCACATTTATTTGACTGGCCTGATGGTCTAGTGGTTTGAAAATGTAACTGCTACTCCTGAGGTCATGGGTTTGATGCCCACCCAGAACAAACTTTTCTGTGATAAGCAGGAATATTCTGAGTGTAAAATAAAAAATATCTATAAGATTGCATTTTAAAGTATACTTTATCGGTTGTCTGATCACCATAAACTCAATTCATCTCTGTTTTGGATATATTCCAGCCATGTTTCAGGTACTCGCGATATATGTTTTCCGCGGATATTTCGACTCAGCATAGCTCATGGTCACGGTTGAACTTTTTTTGTTTTATTCAATAAATTAGTACTTGACCACAATTCCGCCTGATGGTAAGCGGCAGTATAGTCTATGTGGTAAAGCGCCCTAATTTAATAAAACCCTATTCACTCTTGATTTGAAGATATTTACATTGTAATCGAACGGGAACACTGACGCCGGTAGCGTATTCCACTCCGCGGTACGCATAATAAAAGAACTCCAAAAAATTACAGTGGCGCTGAAAAACATTGACTTTTTCGAGAACCTTCCGTTCTTCAAATTCATCAACGATATAGTTATGTTCCTGATTATTTTCTCGCGCACTTCATTTCTAAACTTAGTGGTGGAACATAAAAGGGATAGGAGATATTTGAATGTCTTCACGACTCATTTTACGCGCACAAACCAATACGTCACGTAACAACTTTTATAGCGATATTAACATACTTTTTCAGTTTTCACACATCATTAAGTATAAAGAAATTCTACCTAGAGCATTGCCTTCAGAAACCGGTGACAAATGCTTGTTTTTGCTACAATTTATTCGTGTCCTGTTTCATTCGTTGCGGTCGGGAGATTTCTCTTGATTTATGATTTGATGTGAGAGGTTAATGTACATCAGAATCTCATTAATATTCCTTTTTATATATTCATCACGGCATTGTTGTCTCGTTAACTAAAATATATAATATGAACTACATTCATCCTGGCATCTATTGGATTTGTTTTTGACCATTTTTATACAATTACTAGGTAACTCGGCGCGCGTTGTTACGCATCAACTCATCGATCATGTGTTCGTGCGATATAACTTTGATACCGAAGCTTTTTTCAGAGGATTTGAAGCAAAGTTTCTAAAGACATCTGTCCTTTATCTCCTGCCATTTAAGAGTCAATAAAGGACAAACAAAACAAACAATAATTCTTATATATGTATTCTTTCTTTCTTTCTTTCTAAATAGGTCTCAATAACAATGGGATAGTAACGTGACCCTGCCGTATAGCACCGATATTACATGCTAGACAATTATCATCACTAAAACGACCTAGAAAAATTCTATGCTTAGGTTCAATAATTCAAATCTAAAAGTATACACATTTTTATCAACTTTCATGAATCATGATGTTTTATCACGGCCCACTATTGAACACGGGTCTCTTTTCTGAATGAGAAGGTTATGGCCAATCCACCACTCTGGTCAAGTGCGGATTGGCAGACTTCATACACCTTTGAGTTTTGCAAACTCTCCGGCATACAGGTTTCCTCACGATGTTTTTCCTTCACCGTGATAGCGAGTGACATTTAAATGCTTAAAATGCACATAACTCCGAAAAATTAAAACTGCGCATTCGATTCGAGCCCGGACCCCCCGAATTAAAATTAAAAAAAGCCAAATTCTTAACCACTAGGCTATCACCGCTTTAAGATTTACGCACTAAAACTAAATTCCACGTCCGTTGCTGTAAAAATATACTGGGGTATTAAAACAAGATAACATATAGCAGATTCAAGAGGGACGGCCAGCTCTACATCACTGACGTCAGCTAGAAAAGGGTGGTTTTACATAATTCCGACATAAAATTTGTCGATGTCCGCAGAACAGAAACTCTTGTGGTTTTTAACCGAGCAGCGAAGTGAAATACTGAGATAAACGCTGCAATTATAACAGCTGGAGAAATTCGTAGTTTCTTTCTTTATTTTTGTTTCAATTCTATTTTCAACTGCAAGCTATTTCTCGAAAGTTGAAAACTGTTATATTGTTGAATAGGAAATTCATCCGTCATTTCTTATTGTAGCATTATTTTATATTACTTCCATCCTTTGCAATAGTATGAGAACGGTTATTAGACATCCCAAGTACATGTAGGTCGCTTTTGAAGAACTTGTTAATTAGAAAAATATAGATTGCAAGCAATTATAAACAAAAAAGAACTTTAGCGAATACAATTGTATAAGTAGATCTACATATATATTATAAAGAGGAAAGATTGATTGTTTCTTTGAAGAGAATAGCCTCTTAAAGTACAGGGCTGTTTTGAACAATTGTCACCATTAGAAGCCAATATTATTCTTGATGAACATAGACTATAAAATATTTTCAAAAACTTAAGCGGTCCGTATGAAAACTTAATAATGTAACCCAACGTGTGAAAAAATACCAAAAATAAACCTTGTATCGCGCACGCTGCGGAAGTTATTGACAGTTGAGCAAAATAGTTTACTACAGATTAATAGAATTTAAGATAACATTAATTTGTACAAATAAGTCCACGACAAACTATGACTAAGTGTTACAGTTATGTCATACTTTTTTCTGGTAACGAGGAGTTTCTAGTATCTATCGCATAAGTTTACACATTCTAAATATTATTGAAATATAAACTAAAAATAGACCTTAAAATTTACTTGTACCTTTTAACCTTAATTACACCACTACTACCATCCACAATTGTAAGCAAAATTATATAATACGGTTAGAAATCCCACTAACCTAATTGCAGCAATCAAAATGTTTCCTTCCCGAGAGCTGTGCCTCCTAATAGTAGTCATTTATCAAATTATCACAGATTACAGCGAATATGACTGAGAAAATCTGTCCCTCTTCTTAACTAACTTTCCTAATGTGTACCAAATTAGTTTATTACTTGTAAACTTCTTTTTTTCAATTCATTAGTGCTTAACCAAGACGACTACAATCCCAACTGAAAGTAAGCAGATATGTGGTGGGTGGTATCTGGTTGGTAAAGCGCACTAATTCAGCAAAAGGCCTATTCCTTGACTTGAAGGAATTTACATAGTATTCGAGCGGTAACAAACCTAACATAGTACAATAACTAAGGGCTAATAGCTTAGGGAGTGACACTGTCTGCGGAGTACAGAGACATTCCCAGTCGAGCTAGCCTTTTATCTGACATATGATTGTTCTTAGCTCATGCCACTTAAAACGCACACGCGGTAGTATCAGAAAAGATACTAATAAAATTTCACTACATTACATAGTATAAAACAAAGTCGCTTTGTCTGTCTGTCCCTGTGTCCTTCAATCTTTAAAACTACGCAGTGGATTTTCATGCGGTGTTTTTAATAGATAGAGTGATTGAAGAGAAAGGTTTATATGTATAATAACATTCAATAAAGAATAGAGAAAAACTGTAACCTATATATATGTGTGTATATATATATGTAAATGAATTGCTGATCGTAAGTTTCGTTAAAACTCGAGAACAATTGGACCGATTTGGCAAATTTTGGTCTTGAATTATTTGTAGAAGTCGAGGGAAGATTTAAAGGATGAGTAAATTATCATAAAATGCTAATAATTGAATAATAATAAAACTTGACTTTAGCTTTTTTAATTATTGATTGAGGTAGTACGAAGTTGAAGCCGGGTCAGCTAGTGTTAGTACATATGTTTGTTCCGAGTCAAATCTTACAAGCTTAATTAGACCCACTTCCTCTTACACTCCGGAGCGAAAATTTTGCATAGTTTTCATCCTGATGGCAATGCATTTTTATGACCTGATACTACATTCAGGTTTGGCTCCAGACAAGGGAACTCCTCAGCGGTTAACAATACTGTTATGAAATTTTGTGTTTCTTCGTATTATTGATCTAGAATTAAAGCTTGTGTTTTTAAAAATTCTTAATAAACTTTGTTATCAACACAGCATACTGGTGGAACCTTAAATAGAATTATGGTAATGCAAATAGTTACCAAAGAAGCATTTCGAGGCATCACTCAATCCAGACGGCAGGGCAGGGCTGCCAACATAACAATCTGTCTGGTTTGACAGCCTGTCAAACACGTTCTCGGTCAAATTGAACCGGTACACCGCCACGCCGTCTTCTACTGTTTCCTCTGAAAATTTATAAAATAGTTTATTTATTATTAACATATGAGTTTTATCCATCTATCTCATAGATTTTTTGTCTGCCGCAATTTCGTAGACCGTTTAAAGAAATGTATTTTTCCTTCTTTGTTTTGGCTGAGAATATGACGGCTGAAATCTAGTGATAGATACGAATTTACAATATAAAACTATTCTAGATCTTTATTACAGTCTTCTGATGACTCATAGAAAAATGCGACACATTTTACAAATAACTCTTTTACGAAATTTTTGGATTGTACCTTAAATAATGAACAACTAACAATAGTAGACGTAAGGCTGAAAAAAACTTCATATCTCTAGCTTGAAATGTGAAAATCCGCCCCTAATATGGATACGACTACGGAACCCTAAAAAAACATGAGTAAAATGATCTCACCATCAAAGTAAAGCGGCATCACCTTACAGACGGTCTTCCTCAAGTACAGCAACACATCTTCTTTGGTCATCCGTTGGTGGTACATCACACCGTCGTTCGAACCGACTATCGTGTCGGGACAAGTCTGGAACATCACACTACAGATAAATATGTTGCTGACGCATTGCTGGCTAACAAGAAATGTGGTACTGGCAAATTTGAACTTTAATCAGATTCAATGACTCTTTGCGTCTGAAATAGGTACAATAATGAGCTCTAGATTCTCCAGCTCTGGAGGCTGAGACCATACTACACCACACTGTTCCAAAGTAGAACGATGGCTAGCGTTACCGATCCAATTACCAACTACGCCCACGCTTGCTTAACTACAGCCGATTTTGAACTATGAGCTGGTCTGAATGACATAAAACAGACGAATATAACCAAAACGGTACTACTAACTACTGTTTTTGAGAAGTTGTTCAGATTCATCTGTCCAAGAGAAGGCTTGTCAAAATCGAATTAAGTTTTATAAAGTGTGGCACCCCTTAACAGAAGAGGCCAAAAGATAATGCCTATATTTCTTGTCATCTACGTACTCACACATCCAAAGCTGAAATCATTGTGCCGGGGGCTTCGATCAAGAATATACTAGATGTGAATCCCATAGAAATTTAACACAAAATACTGGCCGCATCAATATACATATCTATGCATTGTGGAACGTGTGTTTGATAGTTGACATTTCAAATGAGCTGGTATGTGTCGAGACACACTTTTGTCGCTAACCGACATATGGTTGTATTATTGATGGAAGATCGCAAATGATTTGGACGAAATTAACGAACAAATTGTTTAATAACTTACATTAGGATCATATCCAGGGAACTGGGGTCCTCCTCGGTAATTGTCCAGCTTGAAGAAATCCCTGTGACCCCATTGAGGGCCGATTTTAACAGTGATGTCGTCGATGGCCTGCGAGTATACCTGAAATATTTTAATAAGTCTATGCTTTTAAACTCCATTTCAAACTTGAACCAACCACCTGATATTTATCATCATCATCATCTCAACTCATCACTGCCCACTATTGCCCACGGGTCTCTTCTCTGAATGAGAAGGTTAAGGCCGTAGTCCACCACGCTGGCCAAGTGCGGATTGGCAGACTTCACACCCCTTGAGTTTTGCAAACTCCCCGGCATGCAGGACATGACATTTAAATGCTTAAAACGACATAACTCCGAAAAGTCAGAAGTGCGCGCCCTGGGATTTGAACCCGGACTCCCCGAGTAGGAGGCCTAATTCTTACCTACTAGGCAATCTCCGCTATTACAGCTACAAAGCATAGAAATGCTCAAGACATATTTATCACGATCGCCCATCCCACTGATGTGTCTTAACTCGACCATTCCCTCCCGATATGTTCAAAGCGTTCAAAATGTTTTGTGTATTACTCCAATTATAAACACACGTACGTATGTATGAATAGACCGTACAATTCATACGAATTAAATTAGATACACAGAATTGTTTGAAATAAACGTGTAAACTGTTCGTGACCTTGCTATGATCGTACAGTAAATATTATTTTAGTATACACAACCAAAACTTTTAGAATAAATATCTTAAAACCGTGTTCCTCAAATCTCCATTGATGCAAAAGCTGCTGGACGCTTATTTTCATTTTAATTAATGTTTTCGCCAGATATATGTTCAAATATGTGTTCAAATATGTGACCAAATAAGTGTTTACATGTAGTACGGATTGGTACTACTGTTATATGTTTGAACACACAAGTGAGCTGTGTCGTTCCGTGTCGATTTTTGATCGCATTTCAAAGGGATCAATGTCTGCGTACCAGCCACACTTGCGTGAAGTCCAGTCCAATGTTTGTAAATTTTATTTGAAAACTGTGAGCTCAAAGGAATGATCAAATCTTTGAACACATGTCTGTTAGGTACAACACCATAAGCCTAAATGCGTGCGCAGTCTTCAAAGAAGTGTTCACTTAAATGAGCACATGTCTGGCGGCTGCTGAAAAGCAAAACGAGTACAGTATCAAGTATTTAATCTGTTCTAGTTATTATAAGGTTCAGAAGGTTGTTTTTTAAAACACTAATCTGAAAAACTAGTGGTTGGAATTGAAAAAATATTTTTCTGTTAGATAGGGCATATACCGAGGCTAGTATGAAAGCACCATGAACAAATCGAATAACAAAACTAGAGGAATAGGTGTCATGCATTCCCGAAGGTATCGCGGTTGGCATTGAACCACATATTACATCACAATAACCAAAACCCGAGATATAACAATTTATTTGTCGTGTTAGTCAGTCGGGTATCGAATTTGGAACCCCTTGTTGGAAGACCAAATACCAACAAAGCAACAGGCCGCCACATTGTAGCACCGCCCCAGTTATTTTTCCTGCCATGACCCATCAAAAAGTTGTTTGACATGGAAAAGAACTCATTTTTCAATGTCCACCTTAAATGAAAGGAAAAAATTGGCTTAACGCGTAAAACAAACTTTTAAATTAAGAAAAAAAATGACGGTAATTATTTTATACGAATATTTTCATGAAAAAAAAAACAATAGATTGATCTAATATGTTACTAACGTTAAGTGTGAAATGAAAACTGTTTTTTTTAATTTATGAGTTAAGTTTTTGTAAGATGATTTTTAATTTATGGTAAGGTTTTTGGCCCAACTTTCTGAGTCACGAAATCATTTGTGCAAGAATGCTTTTATTTTAGAAAATATTAAAAACAGGATGTGGAGATTCCTTTTAGATTTCTTTAAGCAAAATTTTTTTCGAATGTTTTTCGTTGATCTATTAAAAATTTACGTCCGGTATTGACTAATTAATTTAAGTTATTAACTTAACAGTAACAATATAATATAATTAAAATTATTTACTCGTTTATAACTTTATTTACTGTATCTAAACTTAATTTAACCTTAATGTACTTTTTTTATTTTGTTAAATTAATTTGATAACAATTTAATTTAATTTATTTTAAGTTAATATTGGGTTTTTCTGACACAAAATATAATATTTGGGAAGTTCTGCCCTATAGTATTGTTTACAATAATAAAGCTTACGTTACTCATACCGTATTACGTATTTATATTGATTCCGGCCAGAATAGATGAAGCTAATTATTCACGGAATATAGTCTATTTTAACAAAACCTTCATCAGGGGACTCCCGGGTTCTTGTATAAATATGATATATCTATCCGGGTTCTAGAAACATCTCAACAATAACTATGAAAATTTATAATCAGGGGTTTTAGATCAAGGAAACGAGCAACACATTGCAACCCATAAATGTCCCACTGCTGGTCTCCACTCACTATGTGAGGAGTACAGGCCAAAGTCCATCACGCTGACCAAGTGCGGGTTATTGGACAAGCAACGGGATGAAATGGAATTTTATGTAATTTTGGGAAGCAATGCCAGCGCCAGCGTCTTTCAGTTTCATTCCGTTAGTTGTAATTAATGTTTTAATTAATTTCACCTATTGTGTTCAATAGCTATATAGTCGTAGATATGATTATAAATAACGGTATTTATATATGTATATTGTTTAAGTCAGAAAATAAATAGATATTTTTATTACAC
>DWJZ01000543.1:0-31069 GCA_018249125.1 Asbolis capucinus
TAGGAGCTACCACAACTGCAGTTCACTTTGTATACCCCGGGGTATTGATACGGAATCCTATCTTTTGGTGACCGTAAGTAGGATGTGACCTTTTTGAAGGGGTGAAAATTGCTTTTATATTATATTTTCGGGTCAATAACCTACCAATTTTATCTCTTACTCCTCTTATGTACGGTAGAAATGCCGCTTGCCGTTCAACTGTGCTGTAAGTACTGCGTCTGTACGCTGGTTGCGATGATGTACTGTGCCCATTCTGACGTTAAACCTTAGTAATATGTTCCAGCTCTTGATTTAAATGATCACCATCATAAATGTCGTAAGCTCGTCTTGTAAGCGTTTTTGCAACCGATGCTAGTTTTTTTTTAAATACACCAGTAAAGTTCACAGAAATATTTTAAGGAAATTAGTACAATTAGGCGGTCTTATCACTAATTAGCGATCTCTTCCAGATGACCTACATAAATATTTAAAAAACTATGAATATAGGAAACGGTAGGGGTGTACAGATATATAATTGGATTATAATGTATGTATATAGTAGTCAGGAGCAATGTCCCTTACTTATGAATGATCCCTGTTTGTTTCTCATAGAACCGTGTTGTTTTCCATACTAATAATAAAGATAAAAGATTTGTATTTTTGTATGTTTGTAACAAATAAACTCAAAAAGTACTGACCCGATTTCAAAAAATCACTGAGTGACATAGGCTATATAAATATGTAGAAAAAATAATATATAAAAGATTAAGAATGACGAACCAGGCGGGACGCGTAGTAAGCGGAGTGCGGGGCATATGAAAATGTATTAAATTAACCGTATCATACATTCGCGAGTAATTCACATACGGCATAGGGCAGCATTTTGACCACCATCCACCACCATGACCACGCGGACGAAGTCGCGGGCAAAAGCTAGTTCGGAATATCTCAAGGTACATCTTTCTCATGGGTCTTAATTAGTTGAGGTATTATATTAGTAAGTACTATCATAAAGAAGAACAAACGTTACTCTGTATTTCTGTATGTACAACGCCTCAATATGGAGTAAATGGTAGACATTCTACAAACACGTGCATATCCTTTTTCACTGCAAGTATTAGCAATATCGTCTTGACCTCCTTCGCTGCGGCAGTTCTAAATAAATAGTTATTTCTAGACTTCGCATACAATCTAAAAGGTTATTCGTTCTATCTATACACTCAAATTCCAGTGCGTAAGAAACTGAGTACAATTTGCGTCTTTCGAATTTATATCACTTCAAATTGTACATAGAACATTTTTTTTGGTAATTAAATCTAATTTAAGTAGGTCCTTGTGTTTCTATAGCAGGGGTGAGAAATCCGCGGCCCGCGGGCCGCATGCGGCCCTTTGAGCATTTTAAAATTAGATGCTTAAACCGTCAAACACTGTGTCAAAGCATAAAATAATTCAACATAAAAAAGCATTATGATACAAAAATTGAGCAAATATATAAAAACTTGACATAGTAACTGTAAAACGTTAAGTAGATTTGATTATATATAAATAATGCTAATCTATGTGCGGCCTTCTAGCAAAATTCTAATTTAAAATTTTCCCTTTAATTCAAAAGGTTGCTCACCCCTGCTTTATAGAGACAAAATATTGGTAAAGTAAGAAATAAAACAAACTTATTCCCCATTTTTTCATTGGTGAACCCCATTTTGAAAATGTATGTAGCCTTTGTCACTACCACAATCTAACGGATTTAACGACACCTTATATGTCAAAATACTCAAAATCCGTCCAGCCGTTTGAGCTAGCTGTATGGCGTGTAGAAGAAAACATACATACAAACACATTAGCTATTAGCAACGTTATTTATTTTTATCCTGACTCAAAAATCATCCTGAACAACCGTGGAAGCAATGAAAATAACTAACATCAACAGTTGCCTGCGGCTTTACTCGCGAGGTGTTAATAAAAAAATAGTCTTTGTGACTTACTCTCTGTGCCTAATTTCCACTGTATTGTGTTTCCTTCAGTAGTTATTGCGTGAAGAGTCGTCATCCATTCATCGTCACAAACTTTCGCTTTTTTTTACCATGTTTTAGCGCTCGACTACGATCCCATCTGATGGTAAACGGCGATGATGTCTTCGATGGTAAAGCGCACTAACTTAGTATAAGCCTATTCACTCTTGACTTGAAGACATTTACATTGTAATCGAACGAGAACACCGACGCGGGCAACTTATTCCAATCCTTCGCGGTACGGATGATAAAAAACGAGGCGAAGCGCGTTGTACCGGCGGGATGTTTACAATATTATTAATTTATTTAATCGAATTAATACAATATTATTAATTTATGTAATATAACTATAATTTATATAATATATATAATATAATAATATAACAATATTATTAATTTATGTAATCGAAATAAGATGGAGGCTGAACGATTTTAGAACAGTTTTCAATTAACGCCAATTTCTTCCACAAATTTATGTAATTAATATGATGTATTTAATTAAAATAGCGTTAAAAAAATCCTATCTCATAACAAATAAACAAAAGAATCTATAAATCAGCCACACTGCCTCCAATGATCTGAGGTGTTGTGTTAGGTTTTTGCAGCAGAGAAAGGATTTGTAGATCTGTGAATATATAACCTCTTTAACCCAAAACCTTCTAAGTACAAACGATGAAATAATCCTAAATATATTTCTCTCTCTTCCACAGATCTGTAGAACGTTACGTGAGAGTGAAATGGCGAGACGTTCGAGTGGGAGACATAGTTCATCTGTCGAATAACGAAGCGATTCCAGCTGACATGGTCCTGCTGCATTCCTCCAACCCTATGGGGATATGCTACCTGGACACATGTAACCTGGACGGCGAGACTAACCTCAAACAACGAGTGGTCGTTCCTGGCTTCAGAGAAAAGGTAACCGATACTCAATTGACTTAGATGAATGTCCAGTAGTTGGTAAACCTGAGTGCTAATCCAAAGAATACGGAGTTCGATACATCGATCAATAATACGACTAGATGTCGATCAGAAACAAAAATATGACTAGACATATACCAGCTCGTGATGTGGGCTGGGGCAATGGCAAGTGAGAAAGAAGCATCTTCAAATCTGTAACAAACTTTTATCTCTGCACGACATCAGAAAACATCATACAGAAATGTTTTTAATTTCTATAGAGTAGTAATAAATTGATCCGCAAATTTGCTGTCCCAAGAATCTGCTTATGTAGTCTAGGTAGACTAAAGGCTACTCAGCAGGTAAATTCGACAATGATTTTTAATGAATTTTGATTAATAATAACTTGATTAGTAATGCTGACAACTTGAGCTATTGAGAATAATCCATATGATGTCAACGTCATATAATGTCAAAGTCATATGTTGTCAAAGTCATAATATGTCATTAATTTTAATTGTTGCCTGTTTCAAGTATTCTTCAAGTAGAATCGCTTGAGTACTATGATGAAATATAAATTGAATGAGTCATCTTGAGAAAGTACAAATGTATCTTTTACGAACCTCTGGACTTGATTACATTACTATCATTCCATCACATCATTTGGGAAGGTGCTTCAAGACGTTTCACTGGTTAGTTTGAAGTGTATTGCAGGAAGTCAAGCACTAATTGTATTCTTACAGGTACTCACGATATAACGCTTCTTTGGTTCAGTAAAGACATATCTTAGAAACACAATTTAACAGTAGACCATTTTTAACTTAAAAAAATATTTTTAAGTACTACTATTTTACTATAACCTTTACCATATATTTGTACTGTGTTTTATATACTAGTAGGTTCTATAAGTATTTGTAAAAATACATAAATTTAGGTAAAATAAAATTTTGTAAGAAATAAAATGCCTTACTGAAAATCTGTTTTATATGTCACGTTATTGACGCAAAGAAGGCATGAATTACGACCCAGTTGCATTAATCATGGTATCGGCCGAACAGATCAGTTTTATACACATATCGTACCCATACTACATTATTTACTCTGTTTAAAATCATCGTACCGAGTTTAAAATCATAAGCACTAAAGTGAATGTTAATTAAAATATTTAAAAACACAACACAATTATGTTAACCGTTGAAGAGTTTGGAATTCTGAACGTAGTATCAGGTCATGCTTATCATAAAAACACATAGTTGTCAGGATGGAAGGCTTATGCAAAATTTAATATTAACTGTGTCTAATTAAGCTTGCAAGATTGACCCGAACAAACCAACAAACTAATATACAAACATACACTGCAAGTTAAATAAGAGCTAGGAAAAACGCTTTGTCATTAGGACGGAGGGCTTATGCGAAATGTAAGAGGAAGTGGGTCCAATTAAGCTTGCAAGATTTGACCCGAACAAACTAATATACAAACAAACACTGCAAGTTAAATAGGAGCTTGTAAAAATAGGTTTCTTTAACTTTATACCTAAATGGGGTATTCGTGTTGGGTGTTTTATAAATAAACAAACAATTGTAATTCTGCACACGCGAAACATTAAATGAATCTGTCGTAAAAAAAATCGGATGTTTATGAAAAGAAAAGTAACTAAATAAGATCGTATAAACATACTAAAACCGTGATTCCGAACATTTTATATGTATTCCATGAACATAAAGTTATGATGATCGAACATAAAAGAACTGTGAAGGCGGTAAAGACAGTAAACCACAGTAAAAGATACCGCTAACGTATAGTGGTCGCATTATATTTACAAGTTATTCGTTTAGGAAAACCGATATTTACCATGTAAATGATTTACGACTCTAATATTATGTAGGTAGAACGAATTGTGTCTTCGATACGGTAAGACTCTTTTTTTAAAAACCTTATATAAAATTTTAATCGTTTCCCGCGCGACAAAACCGTTTCTGAGGTTGAAAAGAGTTCGATAAACTGTGATAGTTTTGGTGTACTGTCTGTAACAAAGGCTGCCTGCGTTAATATTTGCAAACATTAGCCAGATTTCCGTTTAATAGACATCTGGGGAAAAACTACTGGACCTGATGTTTAGGGAAATCCCTTTCCGGTAAAGAATCAGTCATATCGACCTAATATATGTATAGACACTGCGCACGAGCTTCCGACCAATAGTTATCATTTTAAAACTTTAACGGGTACTCACGGTCTGTCTATTGTTTTAGTGATATTTCGACGCAGTTGCATGGGTCATGCCAAATGGAGTACCCGTTAAAGTTTTAAAATGTTTAGTCTCCAGGATGATAAAAGTAAAAATTACAATAGTTAAAATTTGTAAAATTGCGCAATAAAAATTGACGAATCACAGCGGTTATTTTTGAAGCTTCTCCGTTACTTTAGCTGTTAGTTTGATTCTTTTAATAGAAAATAATATACGAGACTTATTGTATACTGTGTCGTTGTTAACAGTTTGCCTTTTTAATCCTCCACTAAACGGTTGACAGGCCGGTTGGTCTAGTGCATCTACTTAACGAACCTGATTAATTTGAAGGACGTGGGTTCGATTCACACCCAGGTTAAACTTTTCTGTGATGAGCAGGAATGTTTATATATATATATATATAAACCTAAAAATATATATGTATGTTTATCAGTTGTCTGATTACCATAATACACGCTAACGCTTAGTTTAGGGTCAACTGGCCGTGTGTGAGTTGTCCAAAGATATTTATTTTATTTATTATTATCACTTGTCACGGGAAGTAATGTTGTTGACTGTTATTATACTAATTGAAGATAAAAGAAACGTTACCTGCGTGAGAAACTTTCCCTTGCGTCAAACAAATTCGATGAACAATAATTTTCCTCTTTGCAATATTGTATTACTGTTTCTTACAACCCATTCAATACTAATAAAAGGCATGCTTTAAGACGCATTTCTCCACGTCACTGAGAAGGTCTAGAGCATACCAATAAATAGTCCACCGCTTTTTCGCATTTGGTTAGTCAGTGGCTGATTAAAAAGGCGAAAGCTTTTGCGCCAATCGAAAATCTCTCCGTCTACTGCTATCTAACCATAACAACCAAGATGGATGGGTGTATGTGCTCTTTAAAGCATGGAAGCGTTCAAGAGACTTCTACCATCAACTAACCCATTCATTTTCAGACCAAATCAGCAGTTGCTTAGCTCGGCTGGTTAACATTTCTTATAAGGATGGTTCTGTTCCTACCAATCTAAACGGCATATTTACTGTTCTTCGGCAACTTCTTGATTTAAAAGACCTTAGGTGCACCAGCGTAAGTCGGTTATGATGAAACAGTATTGTAATTAAATTGTTTTTGTTTTCAGCGTCTAGAGTTTTGCCCACTGAAATTCAGAAGTTCAGTTGAAGTAGAACGACCATCGACTAAAATATACAGATTTACTGGCACCATATCGCATCCAAACGGAGGACGGGTCCCGCTTACGTCAGATAACTTACTTCTCAGGGAATGTACACTCAAAAACACAGATTTCGTGGAAGGTATCGTGGTGTACGCGGGCCACGAAACTAAGGCCATGCTCAATAACGGTGGACCGAGGTACAAATGTTCGAAATTGGAAAGAAAAATGAACACCGATGTTATATGGTGCGTCCTTGTTTTACTATTCCTTTGCTGCGCGGGCGCCGTCGGCTGCAAGGTGTGGTTGGATCAATACAGTCCTCTTCTCAACAAAGAGGTTCCTTTCATCATCTCCACGGAAAAACCTGCATACGAAGGACTGCTCATTTTCTGGACCTACATAATAGTGCTTCAGGTTATGATACCAGTGTCTTTGTACGTCACGATAGAAATGACGAAGCTGCTTCAGGTATATCACATTCATCAAGACGTGGAAATGTACGATCCAGAGACGAATACGCGGACGGAGTGTCGGGCTTTGAATATAACGGAGGAGCTAGGGCAGATCAACTACTTGTTCAGTGATAAAACTGGGACGTTGACAGAAAATAAGATGGTGTTTAGAAGGTGTACGGTCGGTGGCGTGGACTACGACCATCCCCCGGGTCCGCCTGCTGAACCATCACCAGATCTCCCGCCAATAGTCACGCCCATAACCAGTGTTTCACCGAACAGAAGAATGCTTCAGCACTTGCTGGATAGCAACGACGCTCAACACACACAAAAGGTAAATTATTCTTAATTAATTAAAAGCGAACAATTCACTTAATTATTTTCCTAATTAAGTTCCTTTTACCTTGTTTGATATTAGACTTTGGTCAATATATTGGGCTTTATTAATAGGTTCATTAAATATCTTGATGTAAACATATAAATTAACCGTAATTAAATAATTCCATAACGTAATCTTATTGGTAGTGCCTGCCTGCAGGTTCCCAGGCACGTCTTACTTTATTTAATATTTATCAGATAATGTACAGCAATTAATGTTTGTCCACACGTGTTGCTGGTGATTTGAGGTCACAGTAAGGGGTTTCCGGTTATTGTTTTTCACAACGATTTTATCAAGCTACTAGCTTCCGTCCGCGACTTCATTCGCGTGGAATAGTTACTTTGGGCTAACCCACGGCTTCGTTTCTGTCATACATGATTTTTGCGAAACTTTAACCGTTCACACAGCGCACGCAGCAGAACCTCTCAATAGGAAAAAACCCCGATTTTGAAACATTCTTCATTGGTGCTCCGCTCCTATTGGTCTTCGCTTGACGATATATATATATATAGCCTTCTTCGATAAATGGGCTATCTAACACTTAAAGAAATTTCCAAATTGGATCAGTAGTTTCTGAGATTAGCGTGTTCAAGCAAACAAATAAACTCTTCAGCTTTAGAGTATTAATATAGATTTTTTCATAGTTTAATATGAATAAGATGCAAAAAAAATTCTCTCAGACAAATTCTCGATTATAGTAGCTAACAGGGATAACAGGAAAAATATCTATGGCACCTCGGGAAACATTATGGTATCACGCAGCTTGTAGGACAATGTGACTGGTTATTTACCGAGTTTACTATATGAATTAAATAGTTAATTAGATTTTTGCGACGCAAAAACTACTCAAAGATTCGGAATCAAGTTAGACAAAAAAATTACAATCTGGAATAACCTATAGGCTATTTTTTACAATCCCACCACGCGGGTGAAGCCGCGAGCAAGAACTAGTAAATAAATAAATGTTTATCTTATCTCCAGGTCCGTGAGTTCCTGTTAATCCTCGCCGTGTGCAATACAGTTGTGGTGAGCCAGCCGCACGTGGATGATATGCAGCTTAGCGGCTCCAGCGCTGGAGACAAGTTTCCAGCAGACAAACCAACAAAATCTAACGGCACACTGCGATCAAATGACAAGTCAGTTCTTCATAATACTATAACATTTGCTGTTTTATCGTTAGTATTATCCCTCTCATGTATGATGTAGGAGTCTTCAAGAGAAGAATAGGCTTTTACTAAGTTAATGCGCCCAACACCTTAGACATCATCGCCACTTTCCATCAGGTGGGATCCATGTCAATAATTCAAAAAAAAAAGTTGGTAGAGAAAGGCCTTAGCCCATTTCAATCAAGAATATATGATCGAAGCGTAAGTCAGAAATTTGTATAGGAAACTGTTAATAAAAAAATGTGTATAGTAATATAAATCTTAGGTTATTGGTCAATCTAGCGGGAGTGTATAAAGACTAGGCCTTTTTCAGTAATGAAGAGAGTTCTTTGGACAATAATGAGCCTTAAATGAGTTAAAAGTCAATCCTGGCAAATGTTTTTGGGTCTATTGCGGCGTCGTTATTAGCGGCCATTCACATTCACGTCGGGCGTCGGTCGTTTAAAATGGAAATATCTTCATGTCAAAGTCACGAGGGTATTAAAAATAAACTTATGAACGTCAATATTTTTTTTTAATCTTTCACCGTTCGGAAAGATGCTATTTTGATGAGAAGAAACGGCGAAGGAAACTCCTTAGCACACCTTTTCAATTAGTAAGCACATAATATAAAAAAGTACAACAAACAAACAAGAATGTATTTTATGAACTACGCGAAGCTAGCAAAAGCGAACAGACTTACTTAAGTTAGTACACTTGACTCGACTTCATCGCCAGGTGAGATCGTAGTCCAACATTAACTTAACCTTAACCACAAAAGCGCTCATGAATTTTGTACCACTAGCAGTCACGCCCTGTTGCTTCCTACCTAAAAGCAAAGAGAGATTTTATCAGTCAATTTTAACCCTTAACTAGCTTAACCCGTCCATGTCAATCAATAACCAATACGTCAGTAGGTACTCGAGGCTGACTGAGTCGCGGTCGACCACGCCCTCCCCCCCGCCTTCCACCACGTCGCCGCTCCGGATCCGGCTGCCGAAACTGCCGTTCGGCTCCAAGGAAGACAGCACCAGTGAGCCGAGTACCTCCGCCGAAGTACAAGTAACTACCGCATACTCATAAATTCTTACTGCTGCAATCAGTTGTTTACGAGGATTACTTAGTATAGAATGTCTATACAAATTCTGTACTAAAGAGTGATATAAATAAACATAATGATTCTAAGTGCGACAGCTACTTCTTACTGTTAAACCGAATCTAGATAAGAATTCTGTATTAAGGGGTGATTTAATTAACCATTAACTCTTGGGTGCTGTAAATAGTTTACTAAACTATTAATGTGTTTTAATTTTAACGACTCATACTCATACCACTCCCTGTGTCACGGGTGGAATGGATAACTCATAATAACCCGAGAATAATCATTCATCTTCCACATTTGCCACACTTCCTTTTTTTCTCTTCTCGTTTCTCTTCTATCACCCATCCTGAAGCGGTATGTTGTGGGTATTCCAGTTGTTTCAGCGATGTATCAGGGTCTATTATTTCGTTCAGGGCAGGCAACGCGTTAGTGACACCCCAGTCTGGTGTTGGTAATGTCCAAGGGTGATCACTTAACATGAAGTGAACGTATGTATGCTCGTTTGCCTGCTCATGATTAAAAAAAAATATATATCAATGCCTGCATCTGTCTGAAATTAAACAAGTCTCGGACCTGTCACTTCGCAAGCAGGATCGCAGTTAACGAGCAATTAAACCTATTTTATTTTAGTGAAGAAACCAAAATTTCACAAATATATCTCAACAAATTATCGTTAAAGAAACGAATTTCCCATTCCTTTGAGTTAAACCGCTGATGCGGCGCTAACTCAAGGTTAACTTAAGATTTAATTTGTTCATGTCATTGTTTGTAAACGAAAATAAATACGGATAATAGAAAACCGTTCATCGCTACAAAATACTGCAGAAAATAATTTAGTTTTTAAACACTATTTATTTTAATATTTTTTGCCAAATCGGTTAAAATTGTAGTCTAAAGTTTAAGATGTCAATATAACTGTTAATGACTTCTATGAATTCGTTTTAATTAACTTGTTATTTATTTAACTGATATAAAATTACGTGTTTCCTGTAATGAGAGGAAAATCATACCTAATATCGACAGGAAAATTCCAGTCGTTTTTCCAAGCATTAGTTTCATTTAGAGAAACTGTCAAAGTTTTAATTTTCGAACGATTGTGTAGCCTGTCTATGAAACAAGTCCAGGGTTCGACCCCAGTACCCATTTATCTGCCCCATAAACGGGACTATCATTATTATTAGTAGGTATTCATGTGGCCCCGGGAAATAAAATTCCCTTGCAGGGAAGATCCCGAGAAATGGCCGTTAATTTTAAATATTTAAAGTCACTATGTTCAAGAAAGTTTAATAAAATACATACTACATTATATGTATTGTTTCTTAGCCAACTGGTTATTTAGATTCAGAATTATTCAATTCTTTCAAACAACTATAAACAATTTAACATTAAATAGGTATACTAACTGCCACATTCAAGTCGTTAATGATTACTTAAATCGCACCTTAGTATAGATTTTGTATTTATACAAAAGTGATCCCTCCTTGTTTTGTATTTGTACCTATTATAGTAAGTACGGTGATAGGCCAGTGGTTAAGAATTCGGCCTACTCGGGGGGTCCGGGTTCGAATCCCAGGGCGCACACTTCTGACTTTTCGGAGTTACGTGCATTTTAAGCATTTAAATGTCACTCGCCATGACAGCGTGTGAAGTCTACCAATCCGCACTTGGCCAGCGTGGTGGACATTGGCCTTAACCTTCTCTTTCAGAGAAGAGACCCGTGCTCAACAGTGGGCCGTGATGAGTTGAGATGATGATAGTAAGTACTAATGTACGAGTCTTGAGTGCGACGGTTCCACTCGGTGCAAATTCGATCTGGAATTTCAAGATATGAAATCAGCTAATTCGTATGGGAAAAATTCCAGATCGAAATTGACCGAGTATAATCAGGTATGTTTTGTTACTACGTCGCTTTAAAGTTTATCTAAACCAGTCTGATTCTGTTCATTCACATCCATTTGTACTATTGATGCCAAGGTCAATCTTTATCTCTTTAAAGTAAACAATTTATAAAATCAATAATCAACTGGGCGGATGTGGGCGGAAAACGTTGCCAAAAAGGTCAAACTAAAATTTTCACTGCGAAGTGTGGAAATGCTGTCATAAAATACTCTGTTTATTTTGTTTTTTAATTGGTTTATTGGTGTGTACGATTAATATTGATTATAATTTTGATAACTTAGCAGTAAAATATTATTTGAATGAAACTTAATTGTTGCATTTTGAATTATTCAAAGTCAGGGTTGGCGCAACGGCAGAAGCGACTGAAAAGCATATTAATTACTAAAGTCTCGGGTCCTGATATTTTTTAAGGCATTTGGTGTCGAGACTCTTGGCCCGTGTGATCCCGATGCGCATTGTCTTTTTAAAGAATTTGCAAGAAAATTAAAGATAAAACTATAAACGACCCCAGAGTTGGCAGCTTTCTAGCACAAAAAATATTATGTATAATTATTCCGGTGACAGATGCTTTCTGTCATTTGGGAAGTAAGTACCGTGTAAAAATGAGCAATCTGGTTAGCTTCTTTACCTCTAACATCCGCTAATGGGAAAAAGAAAGCAAAAATTTTCTGGTTGACAAAAAAAAGAAAAAAGATTGTGTTTTCATTTAGTTTTTTTTTTAATTTTCATATTAGTGAACATGTTTTTTCTACTTATATTCAGTGCAAATTCGTTCTAGACTTTTAACTATACAAAATTGTGTGCAATAAATTCCAAATCGAATTTGCACCTAGTATAGACTGAAGTACCTCTCTGTCGTCTCCTGTACGTTTCTTGTACATCATAAATAAAGTCCTAAAATTAATAAATATACGTCGTTTCCAGCTGGCCCGTTTCGAAGCGGAGAGTCCGGATGAGCTCGCGCTGGCGGAGGCAGCTCTGGCGTACGGCTACGAGCTGCGCAGCCGCTCGCCGGACGACGTCGAGCTGGGCGTGCGCGGGGAGCTCACGCGGTTGAAAGTGCTGCGCGTGCAGCAGTTTGATTCCAACAGGAAGTGCATGTCGGTGGCCATGCGGATGCCTAACGGACAGGTTAGGGCAAAAAATATCTTTTTCTTATTTTTCTTGGGTTCTTTTTTAACTTTTTCTTACTTCACTCACAGTGTATGTACATACATATGTTCATGGGTGAATATTTTGTGTTAAATTTCGATGGGAGGTGCCATCAAATATATTCTTATTAGAAATAAACACAAAATTAACTTTCCAGGTGGTGCTGTACGTGAAAGGCGCGGATAGCACGGTGCTGGGTGCGCTGACGCCGATGCGCGCGGGCTCGGCAGAGTCCGCCGCGTGCGAGCGGACGCGCGCGTTGCTGACGGAGTACTCGCGAGCCGGCCTGCGCACGCTCGTCATGGCCAAGCGGACCATGTCGCCCGCGCTCTGGGAAGAGTGGCTCGCTGGACATGCGCGGGCTGCTGAGATCGGTGAAGGTGAGGATATTATACACAAATATTAAAAAATAAGGATTTTTTAAAATTAACTCAACAGGTGGTTTTTTAAGAGAGCGATGTAAACCAAACAACCTTAGGGTTTTTTAAGTTTATCGACATATATTCCCTAAATAACACAATTGTCAAAGATTTTTAACCGTATACGAAAAGCGTCGTAACATTTTTCTATACTCTCGTCCGCCTCCCAAAGTCAACTAAATTTTCTTCTTACTACGAATAGAATCTTATTTACGACAACAATTAAAAAAATACGTTAATATATTTACGCAAATTTAAATTGTAACTCATCATATTTTTTTTTCTAAAACCATCCCTTCCGCCTGTTTACGTTACTTAATACTTGAATGACCCATACAAAAGTTTATTTAAGTCGAAGATTTGTTATAATGCTTTCACTTCTATTTGTTTAGAATTATTCAAGGGTTCAAATAAAATAAAAATACTGAATCTGTGCAATACATTAAGTGTAAAACTATATAAATGTATAAACTTGTTCAAAACGACACAAGCATGATTCACTACGCTACGTTTATTATCGCGTATCCTTTATCAAGTGTGATTCACTTTTCATGTTTGCTGACGATAGTATCGGCTGCCGGGTAAAGGGTTAGCGAACCAGTCGATAAGACCACTTACTAGGAAACGGGGAGAATTTAGTAGGAAAATGGGACATGTTAGTACAAAAAGGGAACAAGGTCAGCTACATGTATAAATTGTTTGTTTAAAATGTCTATATAGCGAACGTTTTCGAACGAGCGAACGAGTCACAGAAGACGATGGAAGAAGTGGTGAACTCGAATTACTATAAAAAGATGAGAAAAACAGACTATAGTTAGTTTAGTAATTTCATAGTTTTTTCGTTACCAAAAAAAGCCATCTTCATAGAATAGTTAGAAATGTATTTTTATTTAATTTTCACTACATGTGTGTGGTTGATCTCTTAAGATCGACGAAGGCCTAAGTGCTTCGAATCTACTCTATAGCAATCAGTCATATTATACGCGTGCGCAGGCCGTGAACGACGCGTGCGCGAGTCGCTCGCACGTCTCGAGAGCGCACTAACACTGGTGGGCGCGACGGGTGTTGAGGACCGGCTGCAGGCGGGCGTGCCGCGCACGGTGCGCGCGCTGCTCGACGCCGGGCTCGCCGTCTGGGTGCTCACCGGTGACAAGCCCGACACCGCCGTCAATATAGCGTATTCCGCCGCGCTATTCTCGCCCACCGACCGTCTGCTCTACCTCATGTCGCGGGATAAGGTATGGTTCATAGTTTCATATACAGAAAGAGGGAAAAAAAGAAAATCAAATAAATTCACACAAGTAACACGCGAAAACTCCACGAATTGAACTGCCTCACTCGAACGAACACGAAAGAAACAGACACACCTATATATTTTTTGTGTATCCATTTTAGCGTCGAAATAAATACTTATTTCTTTCTTTCTAAACATAACCCCCACTTCAATAGGTGTTTTCAGCTAGGAACCAAGTTGTCTTGTACTTTCCCGCTAAATAATTCAGAAATTATGGATAGTTAAACTCAATATCAAATTATTTTAGTTTCAGATATATGTATATAATTACTTATTTTTATTCTAAATCATTTACGAAAGTACGAATTGCTCACGAATGTCATCTCACTCTGACATGGACATCTGACAACCTTCGTACAGATATAATAACAAAGTATTTCTTCACTAGGAACACGCAGAATCGACAATAAAAACTTACCTAGAAGGCGGAGTCTCCGGCCGCGGGGGCGAAGGCCGCGCGCTGGTGGTGGACGGTCGTACGCTGACATACATCTTGGACCGGCGCTCGGGGCTCGTTGCGCCCTTCTTGTCGCTGGCGCGGCGCTGTTCTGCTGTCCTCTGCTGTCGAGCCACACCGCTGCAGAAAGCGTATATTGTCAAGGTCAGTGCTCATTAGTGGGCTTTTAGTTTAACTCATCATACTAGAAGGTCATAGGGTTCCATCATGAGGGGGAGCATCGGTGTGGATGTGATATCTCGCTAGATCAATTGATGGTCATAACATATTGTTGCAGGCGGTGAAAGAAGAGCTTGGGGTGACCACGCTCGCCATCGGTGACGGCGCCAACGACGTGTCCATGATACAGACGGCAGACGTCGGTGTTGGTCAGTAGTCTTAAAATGTTTACCAAACATGGTTACTTAGCAACCGATGTCCAGTTATGTTAACCTTTTTCCTTAGCTCATTTGTAATCTGTAAGGTTATATTTAATGTCAAATTGTTTTTATATTGAATTTAACCTAAAGTTTCTCCCAAATATCTTTCATGTACAGACATCGAACAGTTACAGATTTAATATATGATAATGATGATAGTGACAAAAACCTAACACCCTGTTACTTAGACTAACGACCGTGGACGCCAGGGAGGCAAAATCTTTACACACAGCTCATGCTTTGGAAATATAAAAAATCCGCCACTTGATAATAATTCGACGGCGGAAAACAAGGACATATCTTTTTAAAGTAATTAATAAGAATTTTGGCTTTATTGAATTGTGTTTAGGGGTGAATCCCTTATGAGGTATTCGAAAGAGTTACGCCCTTTTTGTTTTCCGATGATATGATGATGTCAGCCATGGCCTATAATCACAATGAAATGTAGAACGGCTAGAATATGATGTATGTCCTCTGCCAGGTCTATCGGGGCAGGAGGGGCGGCAGGCAGTGATGGCCTCGGACTTCGCCCTCTCACGATTCAAATACCTGGAGCGGTTACTGCTGGTGCACGGGCATTGGTGCTATGATCGCCTTGCCAGAATGATACTCTACTTCTTCCTTAAGAATGCCGTGAGTTACATTATATTATATTCGTATCCTGCCACCTCTAATTTTTAAAATTATATGCGTATCAGAGTCTCGGAAATTTATTAATTGATTGATTAATCGTAACGATGAAGGAAACATCGTGAGGAAACATGCACTCCTGAGAGTTTTCCGAAGGTTCTCGAAGGTGTTTCAGTTCCACCATTCCGCACTTAACCAACATGGTGGATTTCATAGTCCAACATATATACGTCATCCTATACAGGTCACCCTCACCACGGAGACCCGTGATGCTCAATAGTGGGCCACCAATGAGGCCAAACAGGCGAATACTAGTTCTTACAGCAACCTACCATTATGTTATGTTATTTATGGGTACTCACGCCATATTTTTTCGCGGCAGCCTGAACCATGATCAGTGCAACTGGGTCAAATTATCACCGCGAAAAGCGTATGTCGTGAGTACCCGTAACATATCATAATGTACAAACTTCACGATGAATCGAGTTTAAAATCATATATTACAACAAGCTACATTTATTTATTGAATTAATTAGAACGGCTTAAACACCAATTACACTAATTAAATAAAAAATATACATAAGACAATCATTTAAAATTAAAGAAACAATAAAACAAAATAATAATAATAACAAAAATAATTTGTAAAATACATACAATTCATAGTTACTTTTAGGACATGTTTTATAAAAATACACTGTTTTGAATGAACAAATTTGTGCTTAACCGTGATCCTGCTGGTAAGAAGCATAGAGGTTTTAGATGATAAAGCGCATTTTTTAAGCTAAAGCCTATTCACTCTTGGGTACATATTGTAATCGAATAGGATCATCGACGTGGATAACTTATTCCGGTCCTTCACGGCACGTATGAGGAAAAAATTTGGTGGGATCGTAATCAAGCGCTAACTTATTTATGGTAAAAAAAAAAAAAAAAAATGCAAAGCGACGTCCGTACTGGCGGAATCTTTAGGACGAAGAGATGGATACCTGCCGTGCGTCGGCTCGTTCGGTGATAGAAAGGAAATGTCTTCAAGTCAAGAGCGAACAGCCTTTTACTAAATTTGTGAGTTTTGCCATCGTCACTTACCATCAAGTAAGGATCGTAGTCCAGCGCTAACTTATTTAGCGTAACACTTGGATGAGTTTATTTGATGTTTGTATTTGTATGTTCCAGACGTTCGTGTTCCTAGTGTTCTGGTACCAGCTGTACTGCGGCTTCTCGTCATCCGTCATGATCGATCAGCTCCACCTAATGGCCTACAATCTCATCTTCACCGCCTTCCCGCCCATAATCATTGGTATGCACGCACTTGCAATTTTATATTATTTTATACAGAGCTACAACAATCAATTTAATAAAACTGTATAAATATTTTATGATAGGAAAGTCATACCAGATTTATTTAAATAAAAAGTAACTTAGTATCGCACTCAGTAACATACGAATTATATGTCTATCAACAAAGCACTCTTAATTTAAACACGTTATACCATTGTTTAATATTCGTTTTATTTGTTTTTAATATTTGTTATTTGACAATTTTCCTCATTCTTTATCTAGAACCTGCTCTGAAAGCTAGAAAAATCAAAACAAACTCGTATTTACTACAAGTATATTAACTTTGTCGCTGTTTAGTTCTTGATCATCAAGATATGCCGACTTCATGTGGGGATAAATACCTAATTTTGTTTTGCAAGTGTGTTGAAAAACGTCATGTGCCACGCATGTGCGTTACTCATAATTACTTAGTTGACTTATCGCGACCATCTACGGCTTTAACTAATAACATTATAATAATTAATTACCACATGTTTGTTTGTTTGTACAGGCGCATACGACCGCGTAGCTCCGGCATCGCTCCTCCTAGACCGGCCAGGACTATACAGCGCGGCGCGGCGAGGCCTGGCCTACCGTGCCCATTCCTACTGGGCTGTGCTTGCCGAGTCCCTGTACATCAGCATAGTGGTGTTCTTCACCTGCGTTAGTGCCTATTGGGACCGGGATATCGATATTTGGAGCTTCGGCCTCGTCAATATGACCTGCTGCCTCGTCATCATGCTGGTGTACGTCGCTATTGAAACCAGAAGTTGGGTGAGTGGGATATTCTGTTCTTAAATAGAGCTTTATACCTTAGCAATCTTATAGCTGATGGTGAACCGACTTAAGATGGTGAGGATGATGGTGAACCGGCTGTATCTATCAATCCGCACTTGGCCAGTATGGTGGAATATGGCCCTAAACTTCTCATCAGAATGAGAAGATGCTCGGGTCTCTTCTCAGAAGAAGAGACCCGAGCTCAATAGAAGGCCGTGATGGATTGAGATGATGATGAAGACAATTCATACATCATCTGATTCCAAACTAAACCAAATAAGGGCGTAATTTTCATGCCTTACTTTAAAGCGTTACTAGTTATGCCTTTATTAAACGGAAAGCAATAAGGGCATAATTATCATATCTAACTTTAAAGCGTTACGCCCTTACCGTTTTGCATCGTCGATGTTGACAATTTCACTTGTGTAAACATTAGCTGCATTTAATATTGTAATATTAAAATTTTATTGGCTATTTTAATCCATGCAGCTGTTCTTTATAAAGCTTGTAAGTGGTTGTGTAGTGTGAATAATACATTGTGTGACGTCATGAATTTTGTGAATAATGTCATTAAATATGCACAATGTACAATCCTCACGTTTTATAATTGAATAGCACAGTCTAACAGGGTATGATCCTGCACTTGATTTGATTAAGCACTTTACTCGGTGCATACTTTTTGCGTGACTGGTTGACTATATTTCATTTGTAGTTTGTACTTGTTCTTTGATCAATATTTAGTTTAACATCTAATTTTCAAAAATATAATGAGTTGTTTAGTGAAAAAAACCTCATTTATGAAAGTTAGTGAACACCTTATAAAAGATTTTTTATGGTTTGTTTACAAATATTTCGGATCGAAGTTGCACCAAGAATAAGAATATTTTTACAATTTAAGTGATTCCCCAGTGGATAGTGAGGAATAGAATTAACACTAACTGTTGCACTCATAGGCGTTTAAGTTTAAACCGCAAATTAGCACAGAATTTGTATATAGATTCTATTGTAAGGAACGATTTAAATAACCATGGTGATTATGTGTGCATAAGTAAGTGCATTTGTGTTGTAATGTCTGAGGCCTATAAATATTGTAGAGTATCCTGTCAGTTGTTCGTCTGTCTATTTGTCTGTCTTCAGCAGGCACTAGTGTTTTAAAGTATTCATTTACAAACCGTGTCGTGATTCCAGACTATAATACACGTGGTGGCGTTGACGGGGTCGCTGGGGTCGTTCTTCGTGCTGACGCTGGTGTACCAGACGCTGTGTGTGTCGTGCTTCAAGCTGCCCTCCACGTATCGCGTGATGCACCACGCGCTCGCCGACCCGCTGTACTGGCTGGTCGTCGTTGTGACCACCGTCGCCGCGCTCGCGCCCAGGTACCACTCGCTGCCACCCCCACCATATACCACCGCCACCGGTTACCACAAACTCCACTACTTGAAAACGGCTCTTTACACCTCGGTCACAATTCAAAAAGAATGTTATTTATCTACAAACCTTGCGTAGCAACCAATATCAGAAAAAATAAACCTTTTCCCAAGATACTCGTAGTTAAGGAGTTAATTATAGCTGGCATCGGTGAAGGAAAACATTGTGAAAAACCGTCTACACTCTACGAAAGTGTGCCAACTTCGTGGACCATGGCATGTATGTATCTTTCACTATGTGAGAGGAGCTCCAATCCCAGCAGTGGGACAGTAATGGGTTCCAATATGAGAGACAATATTTTTTTTTTACTTGTTATGAAGCTTGTAGTCCAGTAGCTTTACCTTGAGCGCTTAACCATCATCTGATGGTAAGCAGTCACGTAGTGTTAGATACTAAAACGTGATGGTAATTTAGTCATAGCCTATTTATTCACTCTTGACTTGAAGAATTGTAATCGGACGAGAACACTGATGCGGGCAACTTATTCCAGTCCTTCGCGGTACGTATGATGAATGAGGACGCAAAGCGACGTTCGTATTGACAGAATGTCTACATACGGACACCTTCGTTTCTTAGGTTGACCGCACAACTAGTATTAATATATGATTGAATGTGTGTGCTTGTGCAGATGTCTTTATGTTTTGTTTTGATGGGTTGAACTCCGGCCATAGCTAGTTTTAATATGCGCCCACTAGTTTATGTGAATCAACCATCATGGTATAAATACACATCAGCTGGTAACGACTTTTCTTTCTGATCATCCGCCATCAAAGACCATAACAAAACCCGGCATAAATAATGTGTGTGTTTGTGCAGATTAGCGTGGCGAGCGGTGAAGAGCTCGGTGAGGCCGGGAGCGCTGCGGCGCGCGGTGCTGGCAAGACGCCGCGCACCCTACGCAGCGCACTACCACACCACCACTGCCTCGGCTCACGTCTACAGGTACCTATTGATTTATACCTTTGAATTTTGAATAAGAATATTTGTGAGCCATCTCGTGACGTCATGGCCGCCCTTTTTACTCCTACCCCCTCAACGTGACATACAACTCCGATAAACTTTGAATAGAAATATATTTTAGCCATCTTGTGACGTGCGCCCTCTTTACCCCTAACTCCTTAACACGTCAACCTGCATGAATAAAAAACATTATGCTTAAATATTTGTTAATGAAAAATATGTAGCCTAAATTTTTCCTCTAGTTGTATTCTACCTCTGTAGCAAATCATCAAAATCGTTTAAATAGTTTAGGTATGAAAGGGTTATAGACAGACAGATTGAGTTACTTTCGTATTTATAAAATTAGTAAGGATAAACAATTTGCACATAAGAACAACCTATAATCAAATTTTTATTTTTATAAAGGGACATTTTAAAAATAATATTATTTTTGACACTGACAGGCCAACGGACGAGGACGGCCTGCAGAAGCCGCAGCCAGACGTGACGTCAGTCACGTGACGCCTCCCCTCTGCCTCCGCCGAGTTAAATACCTCGACCCGTTTACGTTTAAACTTAGGCTGTGATCTGTCGTTACAACTATTATTGTATTATAACCGTAGACTAATATATTGTGCTTTTATACGATAACACGGGACCAATGCGGCGGCCGGGCCGAATCCGGAGCCGGGTCGGATCGGACCGGATCGTGCCGGCCGGTGACGGCACTGAAGATCGAGTTTCTCTATGCTTTTGTATAATATTTTATTTAAAAATGTACGTGTAAGTATCTTTTCTCTGCTTCGAGTTTGGTTGAGAATGTGATGAGAGTTGATTTTCCGTGCAAATTACTACAGTTAAGTCAGATTTAATTACGTAAAAAGTTTGGACTGTTTCGCGTCTATCGTTCACTACGTTCTAACAGTAGTTTTGTATAATAACACAGGATAATCTCTCATTCAAATTTATCTATCAGTTATCATCAAAACATAGCTACAATCGTTAGTTAATTTCTAATCGTTAGTAATTTCTGTGAAAAGTTTTAACTGACTAACTGTTAGTTTTCTGCGCGGTATTGTTAGTATAGCGGTGGAGCGGCCGTGACCGCAGCGAGGACGGAGCCAGATAGATCTGCCAATCTGTCACACTAGCATTTGGCGGGCTAATTTGACAGCTCTATATCATTTGACAGCTCAATGTAATTTGACAACTGTTGCGCAAATGTTACCAGGACGTACCTATTAATATTCGTCGCGATATTTTGCGAAGTGACAAATTTATATTAGTCTTAAATTTAACGTAAGGTTATGTGTATTTTTTTATTTTCATTAATTAATATCATGTTTGTTGTTTTTGTATGTTTAACTGTATTTGCCAAAAAAGTTGCAGTTTAATATTATTGAGTAATTAAGACCATATGATGCTGTGACGTCTTCAATATATATGGAAGTTTATGATTTCACGTAAATCATTAGCGATTGATTTTATTATATTTAATTTGCTAAAGACAGAACTGAACTTGAATTGGACTGAAGAATATAATTTAAATATCCACAATATATCTATACCTATCACTTATTCGTATAGTAATACTGTCAGTTTAGCCCACCAGGGTTCTAGTTAGTAATTAGCGTAGTTCGTTCAGTATTGTGCGCCTCACTATGTCACTGTACAAGTATATATGTGTAGCCTCTCGTGTTAAATATACTATGTGTTCCAGGTACATGTACTTATAAGGCTGTCCCTGTAAATTCCTTTTCTCTAACGTTCCTGCGAAAATTTACTTCAAAATGTACGAGAATGACGTTGCGGAAAAACAGGCTCCATTTTGTTTTGAACCAAGTGTCAGTGACTAGCTTAGCGTTTGGCGGGAACGCATAGAAAAATAATCTCTTAAGGGGCAGATCTTACTTATCGCCGTTTAACGTGTTCCGGTGTGTACTTGCCAGTTTCTGAATAGTTGCGTGTGTGTTGCAAACGTCGTACTGACTAGGAAATCCAACGTTTTGGCATAACATGTAAAATATGCTGGTATTTTGAGTATATTCACACGTGTAGGTTAAATTGTGGATTGAGCGTTCTTCTGAGGAAACAGACGCTCTATGACATGAAGTTTTTCAGTAAAGGTGTAAATTGTAGTGACTTTGCCGGCATTGCATTACTCCTGGTGTTGCCAGTGTCCTTAGCCGGCCACATCATCCTATTTGCCCATCAACTATTTCATCAATTTAGGCTACAAAAAACAACAACATGTCGTTCTATTTATCCACTTTATATGATTTGATTATGAAAAATGTCGCAGCGACGCGCGATATTTAGGTATTTATTAATGTTGCTCGTATGAATATACTCTTAGTAAGAGATTTTGACGTACGATCACAGGGGGCCAAGACGTTTCAATATAAACTTGGCGTAATGGAAAAATGTTGGCATCGGGTTTCAGAAACCCGTTCCATTTATGGTGTTCATTCGGATATTGAGTGATGTGACTGATAGATACCGAGTGTGTGTGTGAGATATGTATGTGTGTCAGCCGGCTTCCCCCGACTGCACGTTCCTTCTGGGGCACCTTACCTTGCTAGAGCGGGGAAATACACTCGTTGGGAATATTCCCGTGACCGAATTAATGTGCGTTTTTCAACTTGATAAAATTGTGGAATAATGAGGTAATAAGCATTTGCTTGTAGCTACTTTTTTATCGAATTCTAACCATCAAAGACAATTTGTACTTCTATATAAATATTGTTCAATAATAAAAAAATATAATTTCAATAAAATAATAGTTTTCGTTTGCAACATTGTAAACTTCTACATTCCGACATTTCTAAAGTTAACTATTAAATGATTCGACTTGAAATCGTTAATTGCTAATCAAATATGTGTAACTATTAGTATTAGGAAGTGACTAATATCAAAGGTGAGTTTGTCACGGTGTGTGCAACACCGTGCGACCCGAAGTGCCTTGCCACGCAGTGTATTTCCCGCCGACTTTGCCTACGTCTAGATGATTCCTAAAGATTTGACTATTTTTAATACTGTTTCTAGTTGTACATACACAAATTATATATTTCTACATGGACGATGATTGTTAAATGTACAGTAGGATATTTTTATATAAATAAATCTTTGTGTAAATAACTTGTATGTTCTAAGACTGTTGTTTATTTTAGAGCTTTTAATTTGTTCAGTTGAATTAATGTAGGAATGTGATTGATTATGTATTTTCCAGTCATTAGGCGACGGGCGGGCCGCCAGCGGTCATCTTGCCATGTAATTGTGCTCGTAACTTGGCTAGTCGTTTCGTACTGCGGACTTTATAATCACGCACAGTTTTCGTGCACTCCACTGTGTGAACAATAATTGATAATTTTAAAATTATATGGGGTTTTTTAGATGTTGACAAAACTTACGTGTGAGCGAATACAGGAATCTATTAGTAGCTTTTTCGATTGAATTTGTCATTGCCAATAATTGCATGTTTTGTTAAGCGTTATATAGTTATGTATGCATTTGTTATCCTAATCTTCCGTAGAACTTGATCGTTTATAATTGTTTTAAAATTATTTGTAAGCTAGGTACTCGACGACGATGTAAATTGTCATAATGCATTTAAATTGTGATACTGAGTTGATAAGAGCACCTAGTGGCACAGGAACAGGCACAGCAATGACTAGAAAATACATTTAATGTTCGAAAGTGTTGTTTTATAATAATAACAAAATATTTAATTTCTTTAAAAGTTTGTTTTATTTCTCATTCTCCGATTCATTGTGCACGTTTGTGCACAATTGTGCGATGACATTAAGATATTTTAAACTATTGGCTTAAGATACAAGGTTCAATTTTGAATCAAAGTAATTTTGTACATAATTAAAATATGTAAAAGACGTTATCTACACAAATAATATAAAAAGTTGTTTGTAATGAATAAACTCAAAACTATTTCGCTAATACGTATATCAGAGGAATGTCATATTATCCCAGTAAATAATAAGATTTTTTCTTCGTAAACGAATTTGCAAAAAAAATTTCGAATTTAACCGTTCTTTATTTTTATGCACCTTTTTCTAGAAGCGAGGGCAGTTAGTATCCATAATATAGATATAAATATTGACTTAGTAGATTCCAAAGATAATCAATTTTATTGAACCAAGTATTCTAAGCATATTACATATTTTTAAAACCCGTAACAAATTACACAAGCAATAATTTCAACATTAATATTTAGCGTCCTACCAGCTAGACGTCGATATGGCGTATTTATAATTTAATAAAATTCAAATGCAATTTACTATCATAAATAGCATTTGTAATTTGGCAACTAGCCCTTTATTCTACTATAAACAATAACAAATCAAAATGACGTAAAATTATACATTTAATAAATAAAAATTGTACTTATGTACAAAACACCCTTCGTACAGAATGTAAATAAAAAATAACGTAATCGAATATCACATTTCATTTTCAATATAACACAGAATACAAAATGACGTCGATCTTAACATAAAAAATCTCGAATTCCGTTATTAACAATTTATAGTAGAGTTATACCGAGGAAGTTTCTAAAGCTAGTACAATTTGTATTTCGTCTTTATTGCCAATAATTTCGTTTAGAACATTTCGACAATATTTATAAAACGACTAAATGCGTAAATAGTACAAAAATCGTAAAAAATGCTTTACTGTTGTCATGTCATTTCTAATCTATTTCATATTGATGGTATAATTGACTATTATATCTAATAATGTAAATTGATATCAATCGTTGCCTATAATATTACTTTGTGTGAAATACAAAAAATTTACACACAAACAATTTTGCTAAAAAATCATTCATGCAAATTCTCTTCATTCCGTAATCAACTAACACAAATTGAGGTAATTTTTCAATAAAACGTGTTAGAAAAATCAAATATGCACCATTGTACATTATGTACCAGTAAATAATGCATGAAACAATCTCAAAACATAAAAGAATATCAAATACAACCCATATCACAGCAGAAGCTTCAATATGGCGTTGACTATGTTTACAGTGGGGTCATCGACTAATACTATGTCAAATTTATTGAGGTAGTTCTGTAAATTTGCTTCAACATTCCTTCCCAGGAAGCCAATCTTGATAACCACGTCGCAGTGGTCCATTCCTTCAGCCATCCCAGCATCTCCTATATTATCCCCCATCAGAATCACATTGGTTCTCTCCTTGACCATCTCATAGTATTCCGTGCCCTTGATAGCTGTCTCGTTCTTATTATATGTGTGTATTACCTCCCCTTTTATTCCCACTATTCTGTCCTCGTCGTCGAGAGCCAGGAAATTTGATATCACCTGTTACAAAAATAATACATATAAATCTGTAACTAATCGCTGTCTATACATGGAAGATATTTTATAGGATATTACTAGGAATTTTTAGTAACCAACCCCAAAAACAAGCTGGGATAGTCTAATAGTTGGTCTCTCTAACGGTAGATCCTGGGTTGAAACTTGACGGCGCACACCTCTGATTCTTAAAGTTAGGTATGTTTACCAGTTAATTATTACTTGCTTGGGTGAAGCAAAACATCGGAAGAACACCTGCACTCCTAAGAGTTCCCCAAGAAGTTCTAGAAGGCTTTTGAAGTTTACCAAACAGCAATTGACTAGCATGATGGCCTATAGCCTGTACCAATCACATTGTGCGAGAAGGCCCGCGCCCAGTAGTGCGACAGATTCAATGATTAACCGAAAACAGAATAACGTAACAATATCATTTAGAAATTTTCTGTTTGTTTTTTGTCAGACTTTATGCACGCTAATCTCAGAAACGACTTACGATTTGAATTCTCTGAATTAGTGTACTAAGCGTACTTTTCCATTATGTGTTTGTTTTTAAAGTTAACAAATACAAAAGTATTTATAGTCTACGGCCATTTGCTATACGGAAGTGAAGCGAGGTCAGCTATTCATAAATACATATATGGAAGTGAATATAATGTTCTTGCACTTCAATCTTTAAGTACGGACGTTATTGAGATAACGTGGAACATGTACGTTTAAACGTACTGAGACATTGAAGATATGACTATGAAGTGCTTCCAGAAATTCGTGTCGATCGTAAGTGATCATGCAAGTCGCTAAAACTTCATATTACTCAAGAATATTTCTGCCATGTATCCGTAATAAGTGAATCTATATTAACTATAAAGCTGAAGAGTTCGTTTGTTTGCTTCCTAGAACGCTCTAATCTCAGGAATTGGTCCGAATTGAGAAATTATTTCAGTGTTAGATAGCCCATTTATCGAGGAAGGCTATAGGCTATATATCATCACGCTAAGACTAATAGGAGCGGAGCACCAATGAAGAATGTTTCAAAATCGGGAGATTTTTTTCTATTGAGAGCTTCCGCTACGTGCGCTGCATAAACGATTAAAGTTTCTCAAAAATCATATATGACAGAAACGAAGTCGCGTGTTAGCCCAAAGTAACAATTCCGCGCGGACGAAGTCACGGGCGGAAGCTAGTTTGAATACACACAGACTTTTTTTATTCACAGATAGAGTACTGAGAAGCTCTTAATTCAACTGTATCCTTCATTTCATTTAATGCAACCCATAAAGATCCCATTGCTGGACTTAGGGTCTACTTTCACAATGTTAGAGATATAGGCCATGGTCTACCACATTGGCCAAGTACGATTGGTAGACTCACACATCTTTGAGAATTTCTATTCTATTCCATAAATTTTTAAAGTACCTTGACATGAGGCAACAGGAAGTTAGCAGCCTTGAGTGCAGCCACCACTGACTCGCCGAGCCCTGCAGAGAACACCAGTACTGGCACCTGTTGCGCCTGGCTCCATGATATCAGCTCTTTGACCCCTGCCCTGCGCCAGATATGAAAAAACAAACAATGTAAGCAACCCAAACCATACAGGATTAACCTCAATATTTTTTTATCATATTTCAAGTTAGTTCTTGAGTTCTTCTAGCTATATATAATATGTTGCACATAAAAAAGGACAGGAAACTAGACAGTTGTGTGGACAATAAACATTATTAACTAAAGTATTTTTGTTTTACTTTTACAATTATACATCTTTCTTCTCTACTTAGTAACAGAGGTTAACCAAATTCGCGCCAAAAAGTGTACGTGCGAAATGTTAATTTATCGGCGAATTCTTATGAAAACATTGTTTTTTTACTGTGTAAATGCAAGTAAAAAGTAAGTCATATTATTATCAATGTTTTATGGCATGTGCCATATTTATTGGGTGTATGAGGTATGAATTTGCATCATCATATTAAGTAGGTCATGATTTTTTGAAACTTCGCTATTAAAGTGTTGAATAGTCTATGGGCAAGATTTAATAGAGGGTAATATGGAAGAGTTTAAATTTTATCTGTTTGATCTCATTTCAACTATTCTCTCTAACTTTTCTTTTTAACAATGTTTGTTTGTTTGTAGGTGGTTTTTAAATACAAACAGAGGGTCAGGGAGTAAGAAAGCTATGCACAAGGCGATGGTTCAAGCTAAATTCAGTCACTGCCACTCACAAACGATTGCCAATAATGCCCATTTTGTTGGATATCAGCTGTGCACTGAGATTCAAGATGTTTGTTTCTTATGTATTAATAATAATTGTAAAATATGCAGTTATGCATGCATTCCATATGGCACGATTTACCTTCCACAGCCTGGTTTGTCAAGTGGTTACGGAACCTGACTGCTACACCGAAGGTCGTGGATTTGATTCCCGCCCAGGTCAAACTTTGCTATGATGAGCAGGAATGTTCTGTGTCTGGGTGTAAATATCTATATATTTATTTAAAAAAATATATAAGTATATTTATCACCATAGCACAAACTAGCGCTTAGTTTGGGGTCAGATGACCATGTGTGAGTTGTCTAAAGTTATTCATTTTTATTTTACTATTATAGGTTTTGTATCTTGCCCTCTCTTTCCCTATAATTATAAAGTTAAGATGTTGCAGCATTGTATAGACTTGAGCAACGTTAAAGCTGAATCTTTGATACACTGATTTTAAGCTCAAAATATTTTAATTGTTGCAAATTATTTAGCTCCTTCACAGGAAAAACTTCCTCACCTAAAACACTCGATCATTCTGTAACCAATGTCCAAAAGCTCCTTGCTGGGAAACTTTTGTCCTCTGAAACAAAATTACTTAATAACTAACCATTTTATCCTTATTATCACACCTTACATTTTTGCTAAATCAATAGCTTCGTTTGTAAATATAGAGTATTCAATTGTGGACTTATGTTCTTTAGATAATGCCCTCGTAAAATGTAAACTGATCTTGCTTAATGCAAATTTCACATTGAAGGGTGCTGTCAAATGACTTCGAAATTGTTGTTTCACTTAGTTTCCTACTACTTCTGTCTCTGACGTTGTCTCGGTCTGGACATGTTAGAGTGGACATGACATAATGTAAAAACAATGCTAAAAACAAATTGCAACAATATACATGTGCAAAATTTTCATGCCAAGTTTATTAGTTGTTAGTTAGTAAATAATTTACATTTATTCTAGATCCAGATTGAATCAACTACAATTTTGTACTGATATAAAGATGTAAATTCTTTATAACAAAAAGCCAAGAGACTGAGCATTTTTTATAGTTATAGAGTTATTGTTATTGGAGTGGATGAACAATATGTGAATTTTAATATAAACCAACTAGGTTGTGCATACTTCTACTTTATAGGGAGTTTATCATTATAAATAATAATGTTATAAAAAGTTTACACTGTATTTTGTATGGTTTTAGGGCAGATGCCTTTACTACAATGTACTCATTATCTTTTTAAATATTTTCCAAATTATTTTTGGAAAACCATAGGTAATTCTTGTCTAGTTAAGTTTGTTACTTACTTCAGCAATTTGTGGCCTGCAGTGTACCAGTCAATCATATGTTTAATTTTTTCTTCAGTACCCATCAGAGGATCAACTTCTATAGGCTTATATATAGCTGCCAGTCTATTATCTTCATCTTTATAGAATTGCGGCACAGACGGGCACTCTCTAAACATACCTAATTTAACAAGGAATATTAAAAAGTGTAAGATTAATATTTTACACAAAGATCTTAATGGTGGTTAAGAGGTGTTTTGAATGTATTCTTATATAATGTTCCAAGTAATAAAATAACTTGCCAGCGTCAGTATTTCCGCTCAATTACAAATTAAGTGTCTTCTAGACAAGAGTGAATAGGCTATTGCTAAATTAGTGCGCTTTACCATCTAAGTCCACATCGCCACCTACCATCAGGTGAGATAGTGGTCAAGCACAAATTTATAGAAAAAAAAACACAAAAAAGAAACTTACTGCTGATACTATAATGTCACTATCAAAAGAAAATTTCAAACAAACAGAAAAGGTTTTGTAAAAAGTGCATTTGACATTATACAAAGGAACATTATCAACGACACTAATTAGTAATAGTTTTAATATGAGAATACTCACCAAAACTAGTCAAAACACTACTCCCATTCTCCATATTGTGTTTAGTAAGTGTATGGTCGAAGTCTGAAACAATCTGTAACTTGTGATGTCCATCTTCTATTAATTTATTTATTTTTCTTAACAAATCGTCTTTATTCCTTATGTGAACGTTTGGCTGATTCAGTTGTGGAATGTCAGAGATATTCGAAATCTTCATGGCCGCAAGTCTAAAAACAATCATGTCAATAAAATTAGTTTAATCATATTGGATGTTTAGAGTATGTTCTAAAAAAACTATTACATAAAGAACCCATATTGTTAAAATGTTTTTAATGATAGATGATGGAATCCGGAAACAGAGATAAAAGTAAACTTTACGAAAAAGATATTACCGTATAGTAGTCGCCTTTAATCAGTGGTCAACTTTCGTTTCAATATAAATATCGCCACCCTTATAAATAACCCAAAAAACAGCGATACGTACCAAGTCACAAATGACTATACACTATTCAATTCAATCCAATTCAAAATTCGTTTTTTCTATTTTCTGCTTCACATCGCGTCATAAATCTAACATTACAAAATGTCAAAACACATAATGGTCCGTTCTTATATACACTGTAGTTCGCGCGTCATGTTATGACCTGTGGGCCTGGGACCTAGGGTCAAAAGCAAAGTACTCCTGGTGTTGCATAGCCTTGCATTTTATGTTTACTGTTTAAAACAAATTAAAGTGGTCGAAGTTTCAAATTATTTAATTGTGGTGCAAATAAATATTTACCTAGAAATACACGATGTTTTCTTTCACACTGCAATTTTTTAAATAATCAAAACAATAAAAATAATTATGTGTTCAATGTACTGAGGGCAACATAATTCGAAAGCCCGTGCTTTCAGTGCACGATTAATGTACTAAGATGTCGGAATGAATTTCAGCCAATATGTGCAAAGTTTATTGCTCCCAGTGTATATCGCAATTAGCCGTTATTGGCATCGTAGTAGACAGAAAAACAATAACAATACAGATTATTTATTACTATTGTCTTGGTACGAACATATTGGTTTTCTTTGCTTTAAAAAAGATACTATTTTATTAAAATATAAATATGAAACACGCCAGTTACGAATGGCTGCAGGCGGAGTGTATAGAAGGAGGCGAGACCTCAAATTATAAAACATTTTATTAACAGAAATGAAATTACAATAAAAAAATGTAAATCTAAGTTGGTAACGCTCACTCGATCTAAGGTATCAGAGTGATCTTTATAGTTTTAGATTTATTGAATACAAATTACAAGTTACACGATGATAATAATCGTAAACGTCTGCAATGGTTAAGACTGTGTCACAGCCGTTTACGCCCACCTCTAGATACCAACTGCACAAACTACAAATTTAATGTAAAGATTGTATAAACCGGTATAATGGTACGATATATACAATGTGCCACAGGGCTAAGTGACCGCCCGAGGTATTTTGAATATTTGCACATAATTATCGATAAAAAA